>CAEGAD010015990.1:0-31114 GCA_903067055.1 Poeciliopsis paucimaculata
CAAAAGGGCCAACAAGTGCTAAGCATCTCTGGGAACTCCTTCAAGACTGTTGGAAGACCATTTCAGGTGACTACCTCTTGAAGCTCATCAAGAGAATGCCATGAGTGTGCAAAGCAGTAATCAAAGAAAAAGGTGGCTACTTTGAAGAACCTAGAATATAAGACATATTTTCAGTTGTTTCACACATTTTTGTTAAGTTTATAATTCCACATGTGTTAATTCATAGTTTTGATGCCTTCAGTGTGAATCTACAAATTTCATAATCATGAAAATAAAAAAAACTCTTTGAATGAAAAGGTGTGTCCAAACATTTGGTCTGTACTGTAGGCTATATATATATATATATAGTAGTATTCTCTCCTACCACCAATGTGACCACATTGTCTTTAATCTCAGAGCCTTGATATGGAAAACGCAGAAGGTTAACTCTAACCTCAGTGCTAAATATCTGCATGTTGTGATTGTTCCTTAAAGATCCACTTCCTCAATAATAATGAATCAAAATCCTGTCTTCATGTTGTCTTCACTTCCTCATTTCACAAGGGGCAGTTATAATGTCAGATTGGGCTGGGGTTGGTTTAGATCACTTCCCCCCATCATTAATGCTTAAATAATTTGTGAAAACTGTCATTTGGATTGACCTATATTGACAGAGTCTGACAGCAGAATGTATTTGAGGAAAATCAAACCAAAAGGGAGGCATGGGGGAAAGCACTTCTTCACAGCACTGTAAATGATCAATCATTCTTTCAGTGGGATTTGAAGCCTGACTGTTGGATCAGAGCAGATAGCAGCTACTCCATGTCAGCAGCATCTTGTTCAGACAGCCTGACAAATGAATTCTGTGAGTGCAGCTTGTTTGTTTGGGTCACACCCATGAGGAGAGCTGCTGTTTGAAGGCAGCCAGCAGGGCCTGCCCAGAGGGGCCGAGATCCTCCAGCCTCACCAAGAAACTCACCACCAGCAGCCTTTATCCTCAGTTCTGAAGCCAAACCCAGTTCATAAATGTATGTCTCATGAAACATCCAATACAGTCAAACAAACAACACATCTTGACATAATAAAACACTGCAGCACAGGCTGGCTTCCAGAACGGCCCAGACTGATGGACTGAAGCTGTTTTATCGTTAAAAGATGATGTGAATAATATGCAGAAATGTTAACAGTAGATGTATTTCTGTGGCAGAAAGCCAACTAACCCCCAGCTGCTGCTGCTGCTGCTGCTGCAGCAGCAGCAGCAGCAGCTACCTGTTCCTTTATAATTTATACTGAATAAGGCTGCAGACATCATGACACCTCACTGTAAAATTAATGCTCCTAATAAGTATGTTTCTGACTGAGGTCTGCACAGCGCTGCACACACACACAGTAAGGATATGGCCATTCTGTGATCTTTTTGGCATATTTCCGGATGACATTATCCTCGCTAAAGATAAACAGGGAGCGGTTGACGGTGAGGCAGTTCTGTTTGACTGGAATGGGGTTGTAAATAGCCATGGTCCTGGCTCTCTGAGCCATGGTCTGTTTGTACATCCTCTGGCCCCCAGGAGGCCCCGGCTGCCGGTTGGCCCCTCTGGCTGGCCCCGTGGGGCCGCTGCCTCTGAAGCGGCTGGAAGCATCGTCTTCAAAACGAGCCATTCTGAGACTGCGAAAATCTTGCTGGAGACACCGACACTGACAGAACAGGAATGGAGATGAAGCATCACAGCAGAGCCTGCTGCACCGTCCCCCGGCAGGTCCTCACTGACACAGTCAGCAGGAAGATCCGGCAAAAACAATGAGAGTGGCTCCTCAGGGTCGCTCCCACTGCTCCTGGTCTCCGCGGCTCCCCATGCCGCCGGCAGCTCCGAGGTGAATTTGTTGCTCAAAGTTCAGCGGCTGCCCCTCCAGGATGCATCATTTTCCTGGGTGTTGCTCCTCCGGCTGCTCGCCCCGCTCCTCAGAGGCGACAGATCCATCCATCCATCCATCCATCCATCCATCCAGTGGAAACAACTTCCCGGCTGTTTGACTGCAGAGACGGGCTTCAGTCAGTCTGTGGTCCCCAGCCTCAGAAGAACGCCCAGAAACAGCCGCATTTCCTCCTCCGGGAGGCTCCGGTCCGCGCCGAGTTGACTGAGGAGTGGAGTGCGTGTTTCTCGGAGCTGCCGCTCCCCACGGAAGCTGAACAAACACGCCGCCTTCAGACGATCCGTCTTCCGCAGAGAAATAACGGCTCGGCCGCTCGATTCCACGCAACCTCCTTTAAGAAGAGTGTAGACTCCACTTTCCCCAGCGCCGCTCATCCATACCCCCATGTGGCTGACAGACGCCAGCCAGTGGCTCCACCTGGATCAGCCCTGTTTCTATAGCAACAGGGAAGGGAGCGAGCCACATCGTATAAAAACCTATCCCATCATCAACTATCAGAATAGGAGCTGGTCCCTTATGTTTACTTATATTTTCATACTTGAGTTTAATGAAATAAATAGAATGAATCTAAATAAAAAGCATGTCACACATACTGGATTCATGAATCCAACCGCTGCATTCATAAATCATTGAGTCATAAATGGGTCAAGTTTACAACTTTATTTTCCAACAACACATTAGGTAAATAATCCCACATTATATAAAGTGATCCAGGTAAGAACAGCTGGTTCACAGGAGAAACAGCCGAGCGACAGAAAGGTCAAGGATTTGATGAGGTTGTAAAAGGTTTAAGTCCCTCAGGGTTCTGCTTTAGGACACGTCCGGTTCCTGTGGACAAACTACATTTTAAAACCTCTTATACCACATGTGGCCATCCTGTTTCCTTAGCAACAATGAATTACATATATGAGCAAATCAACTAAAAAAATAGTTAATCCCTTAATGCCTCAATTCATATCCTGTTGTACAAAAAACAGGATATGCAAATTATACATTTGAGCAGAGCACCAACCTGTAGTCAGTTTAGGTTTGGACTTTTAAGGGACGAAACCATCGGATCAATCTCAGATGTTTAAAACCAACAAGCTGGATGTTCTGGAGCGGCCGACTTGAAATGGCCTCCAGACAGACTGGACAGTTCTACAATTAACTGTTCAGTGTAGAGAGACCACACAGACTCCATGTTGTGACTGCAGCCAAAGGTGGATATGGACTTAAAGGGGTGAACATTTATGCACATATTTTATGTCGCACATTTGCCTTTTTTATATATAGAAATCAGTTTTAAATTTGACCAAAACAAAAAAAAAGAATCACAATTGATTTGTAAAAGTTATAAAGGGTAAAAAAACAAACAAAAAAAACCATCCACTGCTCCTCTTATTCTCTAAATTTTATTTTAAAAAAAGAAAAAAAGAAGGCAAGTCATTGTGATCAGTAAACAGTAAACACAGTGGGAGCATCAGGATTGTTTTCATTGCAGTCAGAAAATGAGAAATATCTGACTTTTTTCCTCAAGGTAACAATATGACAACTATTTATAAAAATGAAAATGAATTTGATTTAGCTCTTCTCTACCTACACTACGCTTCCAAATCAGACTTCTGCTACATTTCTCACCAGTTCCTTCATTATTCATGTTAAACAGAACAAAATCAGCTGCAGTCACATGAGTAACATCCAGACTGGAAATGACCAGACTCAGAATATCTGCTTGTTAGAAGTTGGTCTACAATGTTTCAGAGAGCTTCTGCAATTCTAACTTGAACATTAATTATTAAATGCTGAAATCTCCCACAATAAGGATGCAGTTATATTCAAAATAAATTACAGACAGCAGTTTTGGAAAATCAGTATAAAAACATGACAAACATTTTAAAAACTTCACAACAGAAAGACCTTGAACAATTTCCCTGGTACTTTCTTACATATTGATGACTCATTCGACATTGGCGCGGTTTGCCTGTGCATCCAAATCAAAAGTTCTGAAGCACATGCACATCTAAAAATGTTAAGACAGCAGACACCAAGGACCAAGATTTGATAACTCCTGCTCAGAGACTTTCACAGTGGATGGAAGGTGACAGTTTCATCGTTTTAACATTGATGTGTCAAAAAAAAAAGAATTGTGTTGCACGAAAACTGAAAAAATGATGTTTCACTGCAAGTTAAATGAAGCACAAAGAGCAATAAAGTACAAACAACCATCATGTTTATCAATAAGATAAATGTAAAAGGAGAAAGCAACAGCACAGAACTTTAGTGCAAACCAGAATACAATCACTATAGGAAGAACACACTCAGCACAATTGAGTGATTTGTGCTGAGATGGACTGTATGGACAGGGAACTAAGACAAATCCTAAAACAACATCAACTCATTTTCCAAGCCAAATCAAGGATGGTCCATGATTCTGTAGTTCTGACTGCTCCATCATTTGCTGATGGAGGTGAAATGGATCAGCCTCTATCTGCCAGCAGCTGAGTGATGGCACTGGGGAGAGCCACACAGGCAGCTGAAGAACTTGCTTTTCACCCTCCAGTAGTTGTCGCCATAGTCAATTCTAGAGACAAAATCATTATTATCCAAGAATGCCGGAGATAGCAGAGGAAAGGATTTTAGCAGAAACTCACCCAATCTGTTCTCCAGCTTTGATGGGTCTACTTGAGAAGAAGGCTATTCTTGGGAAGCGCTGGTCTTGGTGCATGGTGAAAACCCTCACAGCTATCAGGTTGGGCTCACACATGTGGTTGATGAAGCGGCCGATGTTGCCGTAGAGTCTGGCATCGATGCAGTATGGCTCCCCCACCTAAATAAGACCATGACCCAACGGCATCACAGTCACATGACTTTCCTTGTTCTAAATGGAGAATTATTGTGGAGAGTGGTGTTCTCTATACAAAGAACTGCAAACAATGGATAAACATTATGTTGATCTGATCTGTCCAAAGGTCAGCTCCAGAGCTGTTATGGTCATAACACATGCTGACCTTGTGACCATACAGATGGTCTGAGGAGGAGAGGCAGCTTTGCTAAGTGTTTTTCTACTTCAACCAGTTTCCAGTCTCAGTTCTGGACAGGGCAGCTTTCCAGAACTACCCTTTCTGGAAAACTAGGGTAGTTTCTAGGAGGAATTGCAACAGGTAATTCCTCCTTTGCATTAATAGGAAATGTTCAATCACATTTTGATGATCAATCAATCAATGGATCTGGTTAAACTTTTTTGAACTTTATATCATGTTATGATGTTATTCCCTCATCAAAAACATGCCTGGAGTGTTGCCTTGATCCTTTCATGCATGTCTGAGAAATCATATAATCTCCATGGCAACCATTCAGGTGTGCCTTAACACCTGCTCTTACAGTGCACCACCTCTTGGGCCTAGCTCCGCCTTCCAAGCCTCTGCCTCACAGAGCAGCTCTCCCCTTCGACTCCCCCACTCAGCTCCTTCAGACTAGCCAGCAGCAATTAGCAAACACCTGATGGAACTGCTGAGCTCACTATTGGACTTCTCAGTGAGCGCTAGTAAAAACATTGTTAAAGGGTTAATAGAGGACAGATGTTGTAATGACTTACTGAAGGCAGAGTTTCAGAGAGAGCAGGAGTTTTTAAAAGCCCAATTTCAAGGAGTTACATTACTTTTAAATTATACTTGATCCATGCAGCATTTTTAGAACAACTGAAGGTAACATAGTTACTTGGTTAAGCTACGAAAGCAACACGTGTCATCCAATGTTTTTACTTCAGAAAAAAAGTTACACACACCTCAGTTCTCCATTGGTTAGAAACAGATTATTCTTTTATGTTCTGAATTATAAAAACTTATATTAGAGCATGCGCATTTGTTCTTTCACTCTAACCCATTATAGTGGAAGGAGCATGATTCCACCAGAAAATATTATGCTGTAGACAAAAGACGCATGGAAGCAGGAAATGTTTCCAGGGCTCAACATCTCTAATGTGTGGGCTTCCTATCAACATGTCTGCATGTAGATCACCTTGTTGTCCAAGGTGAAGAGGAAAGAGTCGTTCTCTCTCTTGTCAGCCTCGGAATTACTGATGATCTCACCAACGTACCTGTTAAAGTATCCAGAAGCAGAGCTTAGCATGCTGCAGCTCTTGTGTGTTAGCACTATAGTAATGGATTTAATTATGTCTCTTCTGTCAGCGCCTCCTCACTCGCAAATAAATGTTCCTTGTGGGACGTCTTGAACGGTCCTCACTCCCCAGCCCATCTTCTCTGTCTTGTAGAGCTTCAGGCGGACTCTGGAACAAACAACATCAACACACTTCATGTCATCATGTTGCTGGAAGGAGGCGGATATCAGGATTCTAATCTTGTTGGTTTTGTGGCCTGTGAATTTGAAGAGGGTGAAAAGTGTTAAAATAATGAATTTCTTTGAATGTGTGATTAATAAAATAAATTTGAAAACAAATACAAAAATGTTACACAACCTAATTAATTGCACGTGCCACAAATAAAATACTAATTTCATTTAATTTCACAATAAAATGAATTATTTCACAATTTGATGAATTACTTCATGTTCCTGTGCACATAATGAATAGATTTAATCTGTCAGTGGGAGGAGTTGAGATTTAGCCTGATCCTCTGTTCAGAACAGAGAGGACGGTGGCACCAGATGTGGAGGATCTGCAGGAAGCTGACTGAAGATATTTTGCACCTGGTTCAACAAGCAGGAGTCGCTCACTGGATTATGTGACTGAAAAAAACTCAAAAACCTTCTGGAAGTTTTTCCTGCTCCTTCGAAACTTTTCAAACATTTCTGAAGAACTCAGTCAACATGCATTTGAAGCACCAGGATGGAGGCAAACTACACTGAGCTGTTAGGGAAATCTAGATGCAGCAGATTTTCTGAGAGGACAGTCGCACCTGAGTCCGTTCTGCACCACACGGTTCCGACACGTCCTCCAGCAGGAGCAGGCATGGTTACACTCAAACAGAACAGGAGGCTCCCACTGACAGAAGTCCAGAGGCAGCCGACCCTCCTGTAAAAACACACAATACTTACTACAGGTGACTGAAAGAAAGCTAAATAAATATGTGCATTTTCACAGTGGAACCACAGATCACGTTCAATTGATTTATAAACCTGGATTATGACTTCTGGATAAAAAAAACTTGCAATAATATCTCATATGAGGAAAAATTCAAATTTTTAGGTTATTCAATATAAAATATTCCACTGAATTCACTACGTGGCTCAAAGAATGCATAAAATGGGTCTAGTTTAGTCTGAATTATGTGGAAACACTTTACAAAAATAATCCAGATAAATATTTTCATGCTTTACAGCTGTAACCATTAAAAAACAATTCTTATAAATTGGAAAACAAGGACCGCTGCCCGTCTGACACGTCCGACAAATGTACTCACTGAACACATTTCAATGGAAAATGATCTTTATATAATAGATTTTATATGATTTTTCACTTCAAAAACATGACTGTCAGGTTAATTGGTTTCTCTAATTTCTCCCTAGGTGTGAGAGTGTGTGTGAATGGTTGTGTGTCCTGTCTGTCTCTGTGTTGCCCTGTGACAGTTCGTTGGAGATGGGCACCAGCATCCCTCCTGACCCACTAGGGACAAGGGTGTACAGAAAATGGATGGAAGGATGACTTTCACTTACAACATTTCCATGGGTATCCCAATGTTTTTTCTGAATATTTATTACATGATGAAACTTTTAAAAACACTTCATTATTATTATTCTATGTTTGCAGAAATAGAACATGTTTATGTCAAGTTCTGAGCTGCATCAAAATGGAAATTACTTTTGAAGGAAAAATTAAACAAATCCTTGTTTTTCCTAGGATTATATAAATATTTGACATTTATAGATAAAAGATCATTTTTGTGGTCTTTCTACATTGTAGGCTCAGAATAGATGTAGCGAGACAAACTGCCCTCGCAAATCCCATCAGCTAACATGTTAAAACAAAAAGAAAACACAGAAATTGTTTTTTCCTCATCTCCAAATGGTAGAAAACAGAAACACTTTTGATATGGGATATGTGGTGTGTGTGTGGGTGGGCATGTGTGTGTGTGTTGGGACTTACACTGTCATACCAACATCGCAGACTGAGCTGGCCACACATGCAGGAACTGGATGAGCAGTCATCTGTACAGCTGCAGTGCTTAGTGACAAAATACATTCATAGCCATGATGAGCTCCACAAGCAGTCAGCCATAAGCTTAGACTTCACAGGTAGAGATCTAGACTCACCTGGAGATGGGTGATGTCCTTGTCTATGTTCAGTGATGAGCTGAGGCAGCTGTCTGGTATATATTTAAAGTTATCAGGACACGGTTCACTGTCAACACCATTAACACAGCTGATAGGGACCGCCTCATATCCCCGGGATATGTCCCTACAAGAAGAAAAGAAATGTTGGACCTTGTTGACATCAGAGGTAAAATAAAACAATTCAGGAATCAGTTTCACAAAGGTTCCCTATTCTCAAAAACTACAGACAGTCTCCTAAGCTGCATGGACAGCTAAGGCACACAGCATAAAGAGATGTCTAATTAGCTAAGTAGGGACAAATCAATAAACAGTCAAAAGCCACACAGTCAATAAACAGTAGCCTAGCTCAGCAAAAAGGAAGGAAGGAAGTGGAAACCTGGATGAGCAAAAAGAAAGTTCTACAATCATCTTTCAAGCTCAAATAATGTGCTTCTAGTTTTCAACTAGAAAACTTGAAGAAAAACTACTGAATAAAAAACAAAATAATAAGGCTTGGAAATCTTCAATGTTGGGAAATATATTAATCTCATTGTCAAGACTTTCCGGGCTTAGAAATTCAAGCCAATTTAGGTCTTGTTATGGATTCAGTATTGGTGTCTACCTGCTGAGCTGCCTCTCTCCTTGACAGTCCCGTTCTCTCCTGGCATCAGTAAGTCTTTTGTTGGTGTTGAGAGCCGTCCACACCTTGGAGCCGCTGACACTCAGGGCCAACGCTGTGTCACCTTCCTTGTTCTTCTGAGAAACATCCGCCCCATGACACAAAAACAACCTGCAGTCCGTATAACAAAAGTCATATTGTAACTCTGGTGGCTCTTTTAACAATATACACTGTAAATGCTGCAGTACTTACTTCCTTCTCTTTCCAAGAACAAAATTAACCTTTCTATGTCTCTGTTATACACACAGAGATATAGAGATATAAACTTAATTTGTTCTAAAGGTCTGAATGAACTAAAACTGAATTTAGGCTTCTCCAAGTATTATAAAATAAGTCAAATATAAGTAAAGCATATCCATTTAATACAAAATACCTGTTTGTGTTTCAAATGTAAGATAATTTCATATTTTATGTGATGTTTGGTAACCATAGGAGCATTTCTGTATTTACCTAATTGTATAATTTCCTTGAAAGTGAGAGAGAGCTGCTCAGACACGGTCCAGACACAGACTGTGTCCATAACGACCTCATTACTGATCCTTTCACACCTATGAAGAACTACAGAATCTAGCAGACATTTGACTGTAGGCTACACACTCACATAACACACTGTAGGTGATTCTCTCTGGCAGCGATGTGAAGTGGTGTGTCACCGTGAATGCTCATGGCGTTCAGGTCGCAGCCAGCCTCCAGCAGCGCCTGGGCGACATCGTCACAGCCCGACAGAGCTGCCCAGTGCAGACAGACGTTTTCCTCCTGCACAAAGCCCAAGCTAGACGTCAGCATGGCAAAGTTCATAAATGTAACACTGTCACTAACCAGTACACTAGATTGGGGATCCTCAAATCCAGGCCTTGTCCAGCAGGTTTTAGATGTATCTCTGCTTCAACACTTCTGAGTCAAATAAGGTGGTCATTAGCAGGACTCTGGAAAGCTTGACTGCACCGAGGAAATAATTCAGATATTTGACTGAAGTGTGTGTAACCAGGGACACATCTAAAAGTTGCAGGACACCGGCCCACAAGGCTTGGATTTGAGAACCACTGCACCAGCTGAACTCTGCAGACAAACTTTCACTCTGAACCAAAACTGGTTTTAAATGACTCCATGTGTCTCACAGAGACTGAGAGTGTCACTGCTGTTCTTATGGCAGGTGACACTGATTAGCCTCCTATCTGTTCCAGGATGAATACAGTTAAGGCTTGTACCACAACTGCTGTACCACAAGCGCTTTGATACCATCTAGTGGTCGCACTGTGAACAACACCTGCTTCATGTAAGCACAAGTGTACACCAGGTTGACTTCATTAAAACTAGCTGATAACTCTCTTGTAGAGAGAGTTTGTAACATCTCTCTACAAGGACCCTTGCAGAGAGATGTAGCAAGGGACTCTGCTAACACTAGCACAGTAGTGGTGTGTTAGTGACTCACCTTGTCCCTGATGTTGACATCAGCTCCTTTCCTCAGAAACAGATGCACCAGTTCTTTGTGCTTGTGTTCTATTGCCCAGGTGATGGCCGTCCACCCCCCATTATCCTGAACAGACAGAAGCTAATAAACTCATGTCAAGATTTTTCACACACACACACATGTGTGTATGTGATCCCAGTGCTTAGCATATGAAGATTATACACATTTTTACCTGACAGTTGATGTATTTGGATGCCTTGTTAAGCAGATGATCAACAACATCATAATGTCCCAGTTTAGCAGTCAGATGCAGGCAGGTGAAACCCCTGATATCCTGGGATAACATTATGATTCACATTGAACAAAACAACATGGACACCATCATGGTCGGACAGACTCTTTGTTGTATTTTTTTCTACCCTTCTCACATAAAATAATGTTACATCAGACAGGACCTACTGAAATATGATCATCTGTTTGAAAATGTTAGCTGTCTAATCTTGTCTTTTACAAATGGCATTTCAGTATAAAATACTTTAAGGCTCATTTAAAAGTATTATTTTCAGCCAGATTTGGAAAACAACTAATTTATATCTTTAAGTAATCACTGATAAACACACACACACACGCACACACACGCACACACGCACACACACACACCCACACACACGCACCTTTTCCATATTCCCTTCGCATGCTTACCTCAGTTTAACTGCACCTTTGTTCACACAAAGCAAAAAATACAAGAACACTAATATTAGAACCTAGGTCAACTAGAGCAGACACATTAAGAACACTAAGCTAAAACATAGATGGATCAAGAAATGTGAATTATGGGAGAGGACTGTGAACACTGGGGTTCTCATGGCACATAAAGATGTAGTAATCAGAGTTTAGTGGTCAGAACACCTTCAGTGAGGCCTTTGATTGGCAGTCTGCAGCTCTGGGTGATGATGCTCTAACTGTCCCCAGTAGTTGGCACTTTCTGACTTTAGCAATGTATTAAAACAGAATATTTCTGAAAAACTAAACACCCTGTTGCTTTACTGAGTTAAATGGTAAAAATGAGGTTTTGGCCTCTTAATATCTTTTTCGGGGGTTATTAGGAAACATCAAAAATGAAAATTAGAAACAGCACACAACAAATTAAGATTGCGAGCAGGCAGTATGTGGGTGCCCAATGTCCCACCTTGTGGCCAACTGTAGCTCCGGCTCTGACCAGATACTTCACTGTGTCCAGATGGTTGTTTTCGCAGGCTGCCATGAGAGGCGTTCTGTGCTCCTCATCGAACATCTCCAGGTTGGCCCCAGCCTTTAACCACACAGGAACATGGAATCCATCATCATCTCCCCGAGAGGCAACAGCTCTGGGTTCTCAGCCCTCAACAGCTGTGGACTCAGGAAAGTTTTATGCAACATAAAACTCCCAACATGATCTGGGAGTAGTTTAAAAAGCATTAAAAACTTTACAAGATATGATTCAAAGCATTTTGTGATATAATTAGGCAGTGGTTAGGAAAGAGATTCTATGATAAATTTGATATGGCAGCCATAAAGTAATAAAAGGATCTAAAATAAATAGCTTTCAGAATGCATGGTCCTCTGTATCTGGAAACCTGCTGCTCAACATCGCCCTCTGATGGTAGGATCTGCTGTAAAGTCATCAGTGAGGGAATAATGAGACAAAGTGGGTCACTTTGACCTCAGTCGGAAAGCCTGGAGAAAACGCTGAACTTTCTCCAGTATCTAATTAAATTAACTTTAAACCACAGTAGCTCTGTTGTGAAGTGTTAAACTGGATTTCTTCCTTTAGAGATCCAACAGTTTGGTTCTGCATTGAGGCCTGTTTTATTTTACCTGGACCAGCATGTGGCAGATCTCCTGGTGACCCTCAGCAGCTGCTGCATAAAGAGCGGTGCGCTTGTGGTGTCCCTCCATCAAGAAGTTTGGGTCCTTTCCATCAACTGCAGAAAACTATCTTTAGGCTTACATGCACCAATGTCCATGTAAGTCTAAAGTCCATGTAAGTGCTAAAGTCAGAAACCACTTGTACAAAGTAACACCTAGGATCTGTGCAGACAGCCTGGCTTATGGGAAAGTGTAAATGTGAACTTATAATAGCACCTGCTCATGAATTGTCAAAAAATATCCTAAGCCAAGCAGGAAGTTGAACTGTCCCATAAAAGAACTGTTCCACTCCTGCATCTTAATATTTCTAAAGATTTAGGAAATATAAAGTGCCAAAGTGGACGTGTAGCAAACTGGAGTTACCAAGAAGCTGAATGACCATCTGTAGGTCTCCTTGCTTTGCAGAGAAATACAGCTGCCTGGCAGGACCCTTCGCTTTCTTCCGTTTTAAGCTAAAAGAAAAACAAAGTCTTGAACAGTCATTCATGCAAAAGCAGAACCTGTAAGGTCTTCATTTTAGCATTTCTTTGAATTCTTACTTCTCGTCATCCAGTGACATGAGGATGGTCTCCAGTGACTCCTTACGATGTACAGCTTCTCCCTTGAACCTTGAACAACAAACATTAACTCTGGGTCTGTGTTGTAAAAGAGTGGAACAGCCCTTTAAATGACTCATTCTGTACATCACAGACACATAAAGGACAGCATTACCTCATCTGGCTCTCCTCCCTACTCTTCTGTGGCTGGCTGCTCTTCTTCGCCCTGAGGATCTGAGGGACAGCAGGGGAAGTCGGAACAGAAGGCAGAGTGGCGACAGCAGGAAGTAAAGGCCCAAGGTTTGATCTGGGTATGGAGGGTGACAGATCTGGTTTTGGGAACACGACCTCCGTCGCCCCACTGGCGTCCTCTCCGCAGTGGGGGCAAAACCTACGCTCGTTCAGGATGGAGGCACAGTCCCGGTGGAAGCGGTGGGAAATGCTGCTGTACGGCCGGCACTCCATGAAGGAGCCCTGAGAAGTGAGCAGAAACCATGGAAACGTGGTCAAGTTTTAATCTCTAGTCACTTCAAGCTTTCATACTTATGCCACATTTTATACTTGTTGGGACACGCTCGACATTTCACTAACTTCTAATCATGGATTAGTTGTGTCTACTTCATGAACATGTCTGATAGGAATGTGAACCACTGAGGCTCTGATGGCAGAGAAAAATTATAGCAGGTCTTCAAGTTAGCAGCTTACTATCAGGAGATTTATTTGTAATATGGTCTGCTACTTTCATAAAATAATAAGAAGCATTTATTTATAAACTTGCAAGGTTTATTTCTTCCTACCAGCCTGCAGAACAGCCCACAGCCAGGGCAGCACTGATGCTTGACCATTCCGGCTCGGTGGTCCTCGCACAAAACCAGCAGGTGGACTGTGTTGGAGGGTCGCATTAACTCTGGCTTCACCACCGGCCTCTGGCAGCGACTCACCTGGGAAGAAACAATTAAGCAACAGGTCTGCAGCACCCCAAAGACAATAGCGTCCTGTGACTTCCAGCAAGCCGTAACCTTTACATGAAGCTGTGAGTTCTTATTCCCAGGATTCCACCTGTGTTTTCCAGGCCATTTCATGGCTCAGTCCAGTAACTATGTTACCTTCAGTTGCTAAATGCTGCACATATTAAACATGACTTAAACAAATTGGATTTTGACTATTTGAAATTGGGATTCTGCTCTTTCCAACACTCCCACTATCTGCATCACAATGTTTCTCTATTAAGCATTTTACAACCATTCTTGGGAGTGTTAGACAGAGAAGAAGCTCTTATGAGCTCAGCAGACTCACAGTTCCTCCAGGTGTTTGCTAAATGCTGCTACTGCTAGGCTGATGGTGCTTAGTGGAAGAGTTGCAGGGTAATGGTGACCTGTGGGCAGAAGCTCAGCTTGGAGCCTGGAGCTCTGGGGAAGAGCAGTGCTCTGTGACAGCAGGTGCTCAAGCGCACCTAAATGGTTGCCACGGGAGATTAAAGGAGTCCTCAAAAAATGCATGAAAGAATCAAAGCCATGTATTGAGCATCCCTGCATTAGATTATCTAACTGTTAGTTTGAGAGTTATCTATGAATCCCACCATCACAAATGTAAGCAGGAGGAATCATATGTTTGACTCGCATGAGCCCAAGATTGGACTTTCCAGCAACAGATGGGATTTTAGTGAAACAAACAACGAATTGCCATGTAGAATTATTGGATTTTAGTTTAGGTATTTTATTGTTACCATTCCATCTGAGCTCTCCATGGCCATGCAGGTCTGACTGCGGGTAGAAAAGCTCCCTCCATTGCTGGGCGTCTCCATACGACAACAGCACAGTGGTAGCTCCTCTGCCAGGTCTGTTTCCTTCTCCTCAGCCTCTCCTGCAGCACCACAGAACATTATCAGCTCACTAAAGTTCAGGGCGTGAGGCTCATTCCAGAAAATCATTCAGTGTCTACCTAAAAGAAAAGGGGAGAGAAGCTCTTCCTGAGCTTTCAGGTCCAGACAGTCCAGAGCCAGCTCTGTGTATTCAACATGGCCATCTTCTAAAGATATTTTCCTCTTCTCTGTAGCCGTCTGTTCTCCAGCGTTTACAGTCTTGGGCTCTGTTACGGACTTGTCACCTGCTGCAGGCAAATTCTTCTTCACGCCTGCTTTTTGCTTTTCTTTCTATGGAAAAACAGAAATGAAACTCATTCAACTATTATCTATCCAATCAAACTACAGTTAGTAAAACATTACAAGGTAAAACACCGTCGTTTGCATCCACTTTATATCAACACACAAGCAACTCCCCACATATTTAGACATTTAACTCTGTTATCTCGCATTTAATTTGAATAAGGCCCAATTAACTGTCCACCAATGATTATTATGTAACATCCCCATCAATAATGAAACAAAATCATTTTCTCCTGTCTAAATGAGCCACTATATTCCTTCAGATGTCAGGACATCCAACACTATGTAGTTTTGATTCTATTGGTTCCAGCACAAATCAGCAGCATCCATCTGACTATGTTAAATAAACACATTAATGTTATTTTCTATCCAACAGTTCTCTCTGGCCCAGTCTGTGGAGCTGTGTGTGTTTTAAGGTAAAATGCAGTTCTATTCAGAAGCATTAACACTTCAGATAAAGCTGCCCAAGCCTGGAGTCCAGAGCTCTCAGCGGCCTCAGCATGTTAAAGGGGGCAAGTAAGGCGTGTTAATCGACACAGGGCTGCTGTATATGTCCCCTTAGTTAGCAACAAGTGGACCTGCCTTCTCCAATCGTTTAACTGCCTTTGCTTTCTTCTTTGGGACAAGGCTGTATGTTCCCATCCTCCTCTTCTTCTTCTTCACAGCTAGAAGAACAGATATAAGGTGTGGCATTATTATTTTTAGAAAAACAAAACGACAACTGCACCAGTTTCATTTTATTTTGTAACAAAGATGAGATGACAGCTTCACACATTACTAGTTTGCAGGTCTTACTAATGTCATTCATTATGACTGCAGCAATACAAAAATCAGTTCATCACAGACAAAAAGCTATTCATATAAATGTTCAAAGTCCAAATAGAAATGACACAGAGAGGACGTGAACAGCTGCTCATTATAAACGGTGCGTACCCTTTGAATAATAACTTATCAACATAATGGAATCATTGTAGTTTATAGTTTATAGAATAATTATAGTTTCATATTATGTCAAATATATTTTGTGTAACTTTTGATGAACTTAATGTATGAAGAAAAGTTTGCAATGTAAAATGTATTTTCATCGTTTGAATCAGTAAAAAAGTCACTGAACTTTTTCACTACAGGAGAAATTCAACAAACAAGCTTCACTACAAACCAGAAGTTTTATGTTTTTAAAAATTCTAACAAAAATCAAATGACATAATGTTTAGATACTGTCTATATGTATGTGCTATGTCAAAACATTACAGAGCAAATCCTGTTTGTAATGAGATCAAAATGTGAAACACACTGCAGCAGTTTGCAACACTTTTTGGTTGGGAGACAGAACCAAAAAATTCAATTTATAAAAAGACCTCTCTTTTTTTATATTTCCACAATTGCTTGTTGTTATAACTGTTGTTGTTTTAGATCTTATTATTGTTGAAAAGCGCTTTATAAATAAAATGTATTTATCACTAAAAGAACTGGTGACCTGTCCACGGTGACCCTGCCTCTCACCCTGGACGGACATCCATCCATCCATTGGTGGATGGATGGATGATCACTATAAGATGATTTTTCCCTAAACTTATTGAAAGATAAAAAAAAATACTGCAATCAAACTGTGTGTTTGTGGACTGTAGGAATTCATTTACCCCTTGCTGCTGACCATCTCTCACTATGAAGTGAATTCTGCAACAAAATTTCAACCAGCAGTCCCTATTTATTCTTACCCTCAGCTACCTGCATACCTGGATGGAGCATACAGAACATACTCTGTATGCAGGAGTCTGAAAGCAATAAAGACTCTAAGGGGGAGGGGGAGGGCTGCAAACTTTCTAAGTTGCAGACAAACAGATCAACTAACCCATTTGAGCTTTGACCGCGGTGGACACACCCCTCCCTTTGGTTGTGTGGTTTTGCTCAGCAGTAGATGCTGGTTGAGATGACATAGAGTCCTCAGCAACAGGCTTTGGTGTATTTTGACCAGAAGTCTGTGGATGCTAAGAGAAAACAGGCATGACCTTCCATTAAATGAATGAGAGAAATAAGGCAAGAACAAATGGACTTACAGTTATTTTTTATAATACCACTGTGAAGTGGTATATATATATATATATATATATATATATATAAATATATAGATATACACACACACAGACACACACTAATTCACAGCTGCATACTTTTGAACATCGCAGTAACAATGCCTTGCCTTGCTAAGAGAACCTGACTGCTGTGTCTTTTCCACTTGCTGAGCCTGTGCTGAACATGCAGATGGAATCAGCTGCTCTGAGTTTCCAGCAGTAGCAGCTGGAGGAAACCGTTCTCCAACAGCTTCAGCAGTCAGTCGTCCAGTGGCGGCCAGAAGCAGGCTGCTACGAGGTGGAGGCGCTTTCCCCACAGCTGTGCCCACAGGTTTTCTCTGCAAAGCAGCATCATTACTGATTATGGGTGACATGTGGAAAGGAGTCACTGTGAAACCAGTCCTTTGATTGCTTTTAGCTTCTTGTCCTTTAGTAGCTTTGGGTGTTCTAGAAGCAGGACTAGAGGATCCTGCTGGTCCAGGAGACACATGTTTTCTCTCGAGCTCCATTGCTGTGAAGACAAAGAAGGTTTTTTCTATTCAACAGTTGTAGTTGGTGTCGGACATGACAGATCACAGACAATAATCCATTTCAAGGAGAAAGAAATGAATCAATCAAAATAAAAATGATCACTTTTAGAAGATCATTTTTATTTTGTCTTAGATTTACAGCAAACATACATTCACCCATATTACATTTTAATTAGTGGGTCAGCACTATGAAATAAGACCATTAAATAAACCAACACCAAGAACCTACAGCATGTTTAAAGCACATCATTAACTTTATTCATTTCTTTGGGAGTTACAGTAATCTGATCGGAATATTTTTTTTTTTTTTTTTTTTTGTGGGACCGAAAATTACAACGTATATAAGGGAATCTGTGGCAGACATTACCTTCTAGAAAAACTTTATTAATATTAAAATGATTGCTCTTTTTGAGGGAGGTCGGTGTCGCTCGGGAAATTCTAGCGGTACCAGTACAGACCCTGTTTTCACCAGTGTTTGTACCGATGCTAATTTCTTCCACTCGCCTCGTTAGTTGTACATTATTCCCATCCAACCCCGCGATGACCACATATCACTGCGGCCCCTGTTTCACAAAAGACTAGCTAATGCAAAGGATGCAGGAGTCACAAGTTTGAAAGAGGCAACCAAACAATGGCTGCCATCTTTGTTTTGATTCAGGAGGAAGCAGGGGAGAAACTTCGGGAAGCAGTTAACAAATAACCTTGTTATATTCAACGAGTTGGTTTTCCATCCGTACAGCGAGAGGACGAGAAGGGTCTCTGTTGCTACTTTAAAAACTCGCAGTGTTTTTAAACCGCTTCTTTCTAAAACACTAAACATAAAGTGCGCTTCGCTCCGTAACGGCATGCGGAGAGGAACCAGGCGAAACTCTCGCTGAAGGGGCTTTACTCTAAGCAGAAGTCCCCGGTAGAAAACTACAACAACAACAAAAGTACATAAAACACATCAGCAGCTATTAAACATAAAAAGTTCAAGCAGCAAAAGTTCCAACTTACAGGGCGAAGAGAGAAGCAGCGCTGGGCCCACACCAGGTATGGAATGCCTGAAGGGTCATAATTCGCGCAATTTCCCCAGAAAATCTTGGACAGGATATGCATACATGCATTTTCTTTGTAAAAAGAAAACTTGAAATTGGGCATATGGTTTAACTCTAAAACTATATTATGGGTGTTTTTTTTTTTTGTTGGAACACTCCAAGTAAGTGTTCCAACAGTCTTTGTTGAAGACTTTATATTATTAATAGCCAAATTGCATACCCTAGAAAGCTATACATTTTCCAAGCTAAAACCCAGGTTTATTGTTTTCTTGACCATGCAACTTTGTATCGGTCTTCTTTATAGTGCCGTACCAATGCAAAACCTGAAGTTTATAACGCTTTGTGTAATCTTTACACCAAAAGATACAGGTGGAGGCCTCAACAATCGCCTGGATCTATGACTACCTCACAAACAGACCATATTTTGTGAGACTGAAGAACTGTGTGTCTAACCAGGTGGTCAACAACACATGAGCTACACAGGGGACTGTACTCTCACCATTTCTTTGCACTTTCTGCACCTCAGACTTCCAGCACAAGTCCAACTTCTGTCATCTACAGAAAACCTCAGATGGCTCTGTAGTTGTCAGGTGTATCAGAAATGGACAAGAGGCTGAGTACAGAGAACTGGTGGACCGCTTTGTGGCATGGTGTGGAACTAGTCACCTCATTCTGAATGTAAACAAGAGATGGTTGTTGATTTCAGGAGAAACGGGGTTAGATCAAACCTTATTTCCAACATGGGAGAAGAAGTGGAGGTGGTTGAGGAATATAAATGCCTCTGTGTTCACATGGACAACAGACTGGACTGCAGATGCAACAGTGATGTTGTTTATTCGAAGCACATAAGCAGGATGTACTTCTTGAGGAAGCTAAGATCTTTCAAGGTTTGCAGCAAAATCCTGCAGAATATCTAAGTCTGTTAAGAGCATCATCTCTTCTGCTGTCATTTGTTGGGGAAGCAGCATCAGAACCAGGGACCTAAAAAGGCTCAACAGCCTGATAAAGAAGACTGGATCTGTCCTGGGGACAACTGTGGAACCTCTGGAGATTATTAGGCAAAGAAAGATCCTTCATAAAAATAAAGAAAATGACTGGACAATCCTGACCATCCTCTTCATGGGACTGTTTTAGGAAAACCAAGTGTTTTCAGTCTGAGGCTTCTTCAAATTTTTTGTAATACAGACAGCTACAAAAGATCTTCTCTGCCAACATAATCACTATCTACAATAACTGTAGAATATTAACATTTAATTTCCTTTCTGGATCAATAAAGTATTTTTGAACTTGACATCTATACCAATATGAGCTGTATTCTACTTAAAGATAATGTAATGGATCGGAGTTAGAATGTAGTCTTCATTGTTACACCTGAGGTAGTCTTAATGCTTTAAGTCAAAATGGTTTAAACAGAGGCAGTCAGTCCTACCTGTAGAATGAATGTGCTTCCAGAGCAGAGCTTACTGAGGATCAGCAGCTGATGAAAACACAAGCAATATCCCTCGTTTAATTCAATTTATTACAAACGGCAGCAAGAAGACATTCAATACAATAAATAAACATAAAATCCTCCTTGATTTTACAGGCTAGGCTATATTTCTGCACTAATCTACATGACTGAATATAAAACACATAATAAATGGCTAAATAAAAGCTCAAATCACAGTGATGTTGCATTATTCTAACAGCAAACATAAGAGGTACAAACAAAATAAGTACACATCACTGATGTGAAGATTTCAATGAGAACGAAATTGGACATGAAAAGAGCAAAGGTGCAAAAACTAGCATTGATCACTTATATCCTTACAGCTGTCAAAACACTCAAAATTTATCTTGCTGATTCAGATCCTGTGTTAAATTATTTAGTAGTATGATACTGAGGCTGGAAAAAGAAATAAACAAACCCACAACTAAAAATCTATTTCAAACATATAAAAATCTAATTATTTTCTATTTGTATTAATCAAATGCAAGACATTAAACAGATTTTTAAAAGAGTTTGGAGTTTGAGATCACTTCAAAATTGCAGAAACTCCAGGTATAGAGTCCAAACGGAACCCAATTTGCTCCAGGTTTCCTCCTGGCCTACTCACTGTATTCTGGGTTTATTAAAAAAAAAAAGCAATCCTGGAAATATGCCCACATTGTCCACGCTTAATTCCCACATCGTTTCTGTCCTGGTTTTGGTTTTTTGATGAACTTCATGTGTTCCAGCTCTCACTGTAGGAAGGAGGAGCTTCTGGAAAAAAACAACCATCACATAAGAACACAATGTTATTGTATTATGGAGAGTGAAGAGTGCCAAGTTGCATCAAATAAATAACTTAGGAAATGTGTCCATTTTTTAAAATTGGAAAAAATAAATACATATAGAATTAATCATATGTACCTCAATCAAATTTATTGGTTTTATTTTAAAAACTAGATGTAATTTTTCAATGATGTAATAATTTGTTTCATGTTCCTGTGCTGAAGTATATTACGAAATAATTAATTGACGAAATAATGTTCAGTCAATTTCTCTTGACTGAACAATATTCTGTCATAATTAGATGGAATCAATGTCTTTAAACACACCAAGTTTGTCCAGCTATGATGGGTCATAGCTGGACATTCATGTCCTCCTGTTGTCTCAGAAAACCCCTCCATCTGAAGAAGAAACAGCAATGACTACATGCTGCAAGTTAGAATATTAGTTTCTGAAAAAATGCCAGAAGCTTTCAAATGTTCTGGCCCTTTTAAAAAATTGAACCTCTACAACTTTCAGAGTCATGACATTCTTTCAAAATGAAAAAATGAAAAGCTTGTTTAAAAGCTCTTGACCAAAAGTAATTACTAATGTATATGATTAAGTGCTAACTCGCCAATAAACTCAGTGAATCTTTGCATTGCAGTGACAGATGTTATATGTAGGGATTTTTCTGATATAAGTCAATCATTTTTAGTTTGAAAGCAGTTTCACCTCTCTGTTCTCTAAACTTGTAATATTTGTGCTTACATTTTCAGTTTGAATGCAGGAATTCATCCATTTGTTCTCAAAACTTGTAATGCTTGCATTCAAAACCTCTGCTCTCTTTCAAATGTTCTCTGTGCTCTCTCACATCTGGTCAGATTTTCTCCTCACTCGCAAAACTTCTCTGCACGGATTAAATCTCCACTCACAAACCTCTCTGCTCGCTTGCAAATAGTTTTCTGCTCTCTGGTCGAACAAGCAGAGCGATTGCCTGGCAACCAGTCTGGCCAGGCTATAAATAAAGTGTTATTGCACCTTTGCAGGTGATGTCACACTCTCCAGAACTCCACCCACTCTGCCATGATGGGGTCAAAACAACCAATGCGCTCCTACATCTGTCTCAAAACAGACATCTGTAACCTAATATCACTTTTATTTAGTTTATTTCACTTTAAAAATAAATGGCCATAGGGTGCTGTGCGGTTGGCTGCAGAAACAGGCAAGGATTCAAACCAAACTTGTCATTTTATTTTGTAACTTTTAATGATGAAAGATATGGCGGTGATGGATAGCAGCTGTCATTCATCGTGACTGTCAGCCCTCGGTGTAATTGCTGATTTGCAGTGAACACTTTTTAAAAGGCAAGAAGATTAACACTCATATACTTTATGAGTGTAAGTATGATTTGAAAGACATCAAATACTGCTCTATTGAGAAGGTGCGCATCAGAAGGAACGAGGAATGGGTGGGTGTCTATGCTAGCTATTTTCAACTTTTGAAAATCCACCGTCTACAAGCCCCAACCAGGTGTGTAACATTCACAGACAAATTAGCTTGACTCAAAAAGTAGAAACTATGAATAAACTGAAACTGACAAAAACAACTTTGGAAAACAATTTCAGTTGCTGTTTAATACTCCCATCCCTCACTTCCAACATCCATCAAGGTGCCTCAAATGATTAAGTGACATAGTTGCAAAGGTTCAATAGTGGGTGGTGAGAGCCTCAAGGGTGAGTTTGTTTCCTTCTACTGGGTGTTCCTATGTTGCTACAATCAATTGTAGCACCTGTTCTTTCTACACTGGCCAGTGGATGTAGGAAGAAGCAACTTCAGCTTTTTGCTCCATGCTACAACTTTCAGAGTCATGACATTCTTTCAAAAGAAGAGCAACACCAAGTTCAAATCGTCACAGTGCCAAGTAGTAACGGCACTTGATGTGGCAGCTGCTGGAAGCTGACTCAACTTAGTAGTGCCAGGTTCCACCAGCTGCCACTAGGGTACCAGAGCCAGATATATAATCTGTGCAGAGAGGACAAAATTTGAGCAGGAACGCAAAGATTTAAAAGAATATTTGAAAGGTAGCAGAAGTTTTGAGTGCAAGCATTGGAAGTTTTGTGAATGAAGAGATGAAATTCTGCATTCAAACTGAAAATGTAAGCTTCACCCTTTATGACAGTAGAATTCCCCCATAAAAAACTCACCTTGTGGGTAGGCTGAGGTGCCATAGTCAGGAAGAGGGTGACTGAGTGGTGCTGCCATTAGGTGGGCACCAATACCAGAGGGGTAAGGGGGCGTGGCCCCTGTAGACCCTCTAGATGAAGATCCACTTGGAGCAGGGACAGATGCATTGGGTAGTTGGTTCTGGGGAAAGAAGAGGCCTGGAGCATAGCTGAAGGCATTGGGGGATACTGCCTGAGACTGGCGCTTGTTGGGAAAGTTGCCAGTCGTCAAGTTCCCACCTTCTGCTCCAGGGTGGTACTCAGCAGGAGGGGCACTGGGGGAGCTGTGGGAGGACATCCTGGAGCGTGGTGTGGGACGGGGAGCAGGTCTAGGACCAGGTTGAGCTGGTGGTGTGTTCATGGAGGAAGATGCCGGGGGCTCTGCTTCCGACTCAGGGGCTATTAGTTCTTTCTTGGAAGGAGGACTTTCTTTTTTGGAATGACAGCATTTTTTGTCAAGTGAGACATTTCCAATATGGATCGGTAATGTCAGCGAGACATCGGGAGACTTCAGGCTGACCTGAAAACAGAAGAAACTGATTCACTAAGCCAAACATTCTCTAATAACAACATAATAAACTTTAAAGGACATGGAGTGTCTTATATTACCTTGACATAATACTCAATCTTTATAAGTTCACAGCCATCCAGTGAGGACTGAGGGAGGGCAGGAACAATGATCTGCTCCTCCCACTTCAACTCTCTACCACTCTTTACCCCACCACCTTCTGCCTCAACTATGGACTTCAGATCCAGGGTGGGCTTCTTCGTCTCATAGGTTACCCTCTGAAAACAATAACAATACAGAAATTACTAAAGCAAAGCTGAATGTGACATGGTGTTAGAAGGCAGGTTTTCACAGAAAAGCAAAAAGAACAAAAAAACGCAAAGGCAAAGCTAGTTATTGTGAATTATGAAATATTTAAAATAGGAGAAGAGCAGTTGATTTAGAATCTTTGCCTATTCATCACCCATTTTGACTTTAAGATCCCCATCTTTTTGTTTCTCTGAGCATTCTTTAGCTTTGGTTGTTTTTCTATGAACATTTCAACTGTGGATCCAAAACAGGATCAAATGCTGATCAAAGAACTCTTCCCACAACATCAGCATTGACCAATAGTTTCTCAGCAAAGGCGGATGTGGGAGAGTCTTCCATTATGAAAATGAAACCTGTGACTTTGAGCAATATCTCTAAGCAAACAACAAGCATATTTTACAAGTTTTATAGAGTCTCCACAAAGTCCTGGGTAGGTTGTAACTGTAACAAACTTTGAAAAGATTGACTGAAGTAGACTTTTGTGAGTTTCCAAGATTGAACAGACTGCTGTGGTCAGGATTAAAGTTATACAGCAACATTTACACTGTGAAAAATAAAAAATAAATCACTTCAGAATCGGAGCATAAACCATAAATTCAGGAGTGACTTGTTTATTAAAAGTTTGCTTACACAGAAGTGTAAGCAAACTTTTAATACACAATATTATTACACAATAGTGTAAGTTTCAATTAAGAAGACAAGATGATATTGGAAAATAACTGCCACATTGCTTTGGATTCATTTAACACTGTAGCTTACAATGCTAAATTCAATAGCATGAGAACCTGAACACCACTGATGTAAAATCAATGAGACTTCAACTCAAATTTCAAAAACAATACACTTACTTAATCTCATGTAACCATGGAAACATTTTACTAACATAGGGACGTAGGTGCTGTCAGGATTCTGACCTGACATCACCTACAGCTTAATATTATCTGACCACTTGAGAGCACTCAGAGAGCATTGACATTTAATTCCCAGATGATCCTTAAATATGAACATTAATTCATTAAAAAACATGGTGATAATTGGGAAAATGATCACCATACTTCAAAATCCTCCCCATTTCCTTATGTCCAGACCCACATAATGGGGTTTTAGTAAGCCAGCAGATATGGCAAGCTAGGAAACATTGTAGCAGCAACTGTAATAATGTGTAGAGATTGTAGTCGTTTTATTTGTCCCTTTTGACCATAGATTATTTAAAACTTACGGTGGCCCTGAGGCGCAAACCACTTCAGCAAATTGAAAGCACAATTATACAACATGAACGAAAGAACGTAAAGGATGTAAAAAAAAAAAGAAAAGAAAAAAAAGCCTGAAACGAATTTAGGTGATGTTGCGCTGATTTTCCTAATCCAATCTTGCATTTTATACATTGAGTTGAGGAAGGGGGGAAAATCCAACACTAAAAGAATTTGACCCAATTTTTTGCCACACTTCTTCAGACATTTGCTACAAAAAAGAAGTAAAATTTAAGGCAAAGTTTAAAAGACGATTCAGGACTTTCTGCAGACTTGGTCATATTTCAGTTTCAGTGAAACTGAAATACGTTTTACGTTTTTCAAAAGTAAAAACGAGCTGTAGTCCAATCAGAAATTTCTTACATCTTCCACTGGGACATACTTTTTCCGTTTCATTCATGTTGTAGCGCTTTAGTTCATGTTGTAGCGCTTTTGTAATGTGCAATTGTGCTTTCACTTTGCACCACAGGGCCACTGTAAAAACCCTACAATATTACTTTGAATGAAGGGCATTCTCTTTGTACTAGTGGTGAGGCTGCACCAATTGTAATAGTTAATTTCAGGGTCTATAATTCACTAATTGAAATGAATTGAGTGCCTTGGGAAGATCTGATGATTAGTTTAGAGATGACTGATTCATATATCTATATAGTCCAAATCTATGTGGACAATATCTATAGTCCATATATCTATAGAAATGTTGACTATAGAAGCTGGAAATGAGCCCATTTTAAATAAAGTTTTGTCCCCTCAGATATTACTGCTTTTAAATAAATAAATAAATAAACCTCCTGAGAATAACCCATTGTGAGGAGCCGTGGTGGAGCCATGCCTAAACGCCACTAGCTCAAGCAAAGCTTGATCTTTGACGCCTTGAAGGGATGCATCAGTGAAGCTGGTTTCTGGAGTGAAGGAATTCCTGCTTGGGAGCCAGAGTTACTTCTTTTGTTTCCTTTTTTTTGTTCAGGAGTTGAACAGGGGTTGTAGAGACAGTAGCACAGAGACATGCCATACAGCGCTCCTGCTTCTTTGTAACAGACTTTTTTTTTAAAAATAAGCAACTCAATCTCCTGCTGGATTCTCAAATCAATCCTGATGCTCCTCACAAAGAAAGACCTGAATGTCTACTCATAGTAAGGCCTCATTAACTACATATATAGCAATAGGTGACATGAAACTTTCTTTAAGACATATTTTTAGTGTATTGAAAAGCTTTTACCTGCATGAGGCTAGCAGCTATGTGGCCTGTGGGCTTTGAGGACTGGTTATGGATGTAGGCCGACACCTTGATGATCTGGCCTGGTGTGTAACCCTTCATGTCTGTTTCGGCCTTCAGAACAATTGTCCCTGTTTTTAGAAGCATGTAGGTGAACTGTTGAGTTACTTCAGAAGTGGATGGTCCCTGTACAGAATAACAAGGACAAAATGATCAGTAAGTTTGTAAAGAAGTTCCATTGAATCTTTCATTGGTCTTTTCTCTTAAAGTCTGACAAAAAAAAAAAAAAAAAAGAAGAAACTACCCACAATTAAACATTTACATTGTGTCTTTTCTCTCTCAATTATTTCCGTATTTTGTGATCCACTTATGACTTTGGCTAAAACCTCTCTTGATTGATGAATTGAAAAACATGTATCCGAATATGTTTTTCTGAACTACTTCAGAGAGTAGCATTAATGTGCTGCTAGTGCCAGTGAAAGTGGAGATCAACAAGTCTCATCACTTATACTCTAATCTGGCACTCTGGAGTGTAAAGATCCCTAGTTCAATAAATTCAACATCCTTTCTCTACACAATGACCTCCAAACAGCTTATCTTGCCTATCTCTGTTCTACATTTATGCATATCCAGTTTATTTTCTTCCCTATGAAAGAATATCTGAACTTGTTCCATTTTACCACCTGGATTTTGAATTAAACACCCACATCCACCACCAACCTGATGTACCAGGACTAATCTGTAGAAAAATCCAGAACAGCTCACCCATATGTCTGGCAGTTCATTCAGGTTCAGAAGGCTCAGCAGGTAGAAAGGTTTCTCTGTGCTGTAGTCCTTGGCAAATCGAGGGGTTTCGATAAAAGCCCTCACTCTGTAAATGATTTTGCCATAACTGCCTTCAAAAGAGGTTGGGGAAGAGGCTGTGGGAGACAAGCATAACAGAACCATCATGTTTTCTTTTATGAAATGCTCAAAATCTGAACAATTTCACTCTTAAACACAGTTCATCGTGACATGGTTTTTACTTTAAAATTCAGATTCAATTTGATCATTTATTAAATATAACAGAAAGAGAATTATTTTTACTTCCAAATCTTGGAACATTATCAGATCACATAAACAACCTGAAAACAAAGTGATAAACAAACAATTAGGATTTATTTTAATAACTCAGTGTCTACCCCTAACATCGGCAGTCTGACACATTAGGGCCAGGCTCATTGGTCTTCAGAATGATTTTACCAAAAAGGGTCTTAAATAGATAAACAGGCACACATACACACACACACATTTCAAACCACACACAATGTTGTGTAACAGTGTAAAAGACTGGTTGGGCTGGTTTGTTTTTTCATCTTGCAATGCAGTGGCAGCTTTACCTAGAAAGAACAATAATGTCAAACAGGAAAGCGGTTTATCCAAGACTAAAATACAAAGATATAGTCAGCGCCGTGTTGCGTCAGAGTCTATGAAGTCAAAGCGTGGCAGGAAGTAAATGACTACAAAGTCCACGTCAACAGATAAATCATCTCAGTCGAGATGTTTATCCAGAAATATGTTTATATTCTCCGTTCAGTCTCATGTCAGAAACTGCCATGTGTCACCGTGGAGCGACGCAGTTTAAAAGGAGAAACTGCTTGCTGCGTCAGGAAGCAGTAAACGGCACAAAAAAAACACACCTTGAGCCTGAATATCTCTGACCAGGACTGAACATGTCATCTGAGATAAATGTTCCATTTGGTCATTCTCATTGGAGTTCAACAAAACATTCTTTGATAATTCAAGATTTGTTTGTAACAATTTCCTGGAGACATCTCTTTGCTGATGACTCAGATTGAAGGTGAGAAGGCTTGTCATTACAAGTGTTCTGTAGGAATTGTATGTCCTCAGTGGGAACTGAGGACATACAACAACTTGAAAACAAAGTGACAGGTATTTGTTTCACAAAAGTAAAGTTTACATCACTCCTTTGATATTGCTTGCAACCCTTTAGCTTGACTTCAGACTTTTGATAATAAAAGTTGTCCATCTGAGAAACTTTGCCTGGTCCTCTAAATGTTCTTTAAGGAAGGGACTCTGTCAGACCAGAGTTATTGCCAGACACTGGCACCAGAAAACTGGTACCAAGTACTGACAGCCAAATGTTTCTATAGGAAGGAGACCTAATGATTTCACTTGACGAAATACTTGACCGTTTCAGTGTCGAGATCATCCAAATGAACCCCGTACAAGCCGTCTATGACCTGGTTTTATTGTTTACGTGGGTCACACTATAACACCACAACAAGCTGTGTCACCAAACTAGATTAAACCAAAGTTTAGGAGTCAGCGAGTTTCACTTAATTAAAGTCTTTGAAATCAGATCAACACTGCTAATATACTTTCTCAGCAGAAGAATGTTTTGTGTTTTAACCTGTTCTGGCTAATTTGCAGTCAGTTTACAGGCATCACTGTCCTATGACTATAGACAATAAGAGTATGAAAATGGGTGTAGAGTGAAAAACAACAGTAACCTGCCAACCACATCATTTGGAATGCAAAAATTAGTCATATCTCTCAATAAGAAAATATACTGGCAAACATAAAGACAGCCCAGGATACCAGGCAACCGAATCCAACAATCCGGCTTTACGTTTCTGCCTGATTAATTCAATTCCAATTCTGTGTTTGCATGTTTGACCACTTTGCAGGAGACAGTTATGAATTTCTGCTGTTATTTTCTCAGATCTATGGTCCTTTAAGAAGGAACAGTTGAAGTTGGCCCTTGTCTTTTTGGGTTATTGTGTCATTCAAAAAAATCATAAAACTAATAAGTATATTTTGAATGTTGTATTTAGTATAAGATTAAATCTATGTGTAAATCCCCATTATTAGCTGTATCATGTTGATCTGCAAGTAGACTGAATTTACATCAGCCCTTTTTAGCCATGCTAACCACCTACCCATGCAATCAGCAAATTTTCTCATAGCAAGATAAATATTTCCTAGTGAGTCTTTGCTGCCCTGCAGCTGCTGAAAGGCATAAAAACACAAACACTTATTTTTACCAAATTCTGCATAAAAATGAGAAGGATAGGATTTTTTCCTCTGAAGATGTTTTATTGATGAACATTTACAACTAAGGAGTGTTTTCAATAAATTTTTTCGGCAAGTGATTTGAAACAAAACTCCAGAGTCCCAAAATAACATTGAAAAGAAACATCAGGCCCTCCTTGGAAAATGTTTTATCCTCCTTTTGTTGGATTATGAATTTCTGAAAAGATACATTGTGATTTTTTCCTACATGAAATCACATCATTTGTCAAGTGATCCTTAAAATTATCAGTCCAATTTCCAAATATGGTTTTACTCTGATTTTGAACACAAATGCTAACAGCATTTTCAACCATCATTCAGTATTTAGTCCTCTGCAGACACATTGGGCTCATTTCTTCACTGTCACTCAGAAAAAGCCTGGCTGGCATTAGTGACAAAGCTGGGACTGGGAGAGTTTTCTCTCTGATTGCTGACAGCATAGTGCAGTAATGATGAACTATAAACAACTAGAGATAATCTCTTCGCTGATGCACAACTTGAAGTGTAACAGTTTTGCTGTTTCAACAACCCCTTTCATTATTTCATTATTCAAGACAAAAGTTTGCACTAGAACCAGGCCAACTGACTTTTAGAACATTACAAGTGACATTGAAACAACCATTATGTAACTTATTCCATGATGAGTCAAGCTTTATGCAAGACTCTTCATAGCAATGTGGGAGTATAATTAGTCCAGCTTAAAAAATTAAGATGGACTAATTATCAAGGTTATATCTGACTAATGGAACCATCTGCTTGAACACCATAAGAATCCATTAATCCACAAAACATGTGATACCAAGAAGAAAAAAAGCTAGGAAAGGTGTACCGAGTTCTCCAGTTGTCATAACAGCCCAACAGCCTGAGAACCCTGGCCCAAGGTGTCCTCTCACAATGTGTGAGCTGATTTGGCATCACTGTATCAAGATATACTTTTTAGAAGAATTCCTAAAACAAGTCTTGGTTGTTGATTGCTCTGTGGTCCAAAATGAAAATCTGGGAAGATTTTCTCTCTCTAAAAAGAAAAATCAGTGTCCTCAGTCTCAGGCAACTGTTGCCAGTCCAGGCTATGATAATGGTATAAATCCACATGCAAAACATTGCAGCCTGACTGGAATTGCGAGGGGAAAAACCCACTATCATGGGTAAGAATGCAAAGCGGCATGTGTTCATCCCATCACTCATCAATCCTACCTGGTATGAGAAACTTGAAGGGAAACTGGTGGTCGCCCTGCTTCAAGGTTCCTGTATGTGACACAAAGAGAGCACAGAAACAATCAGCCTCCTGTTTTTCACCCAGGACTGCAGTGGTGGGCATATGCAGCTTTCATTTCTGCAGTCTTTACACTTCAGCTACACACACCTTACCATCGTTTGGATGACAAAGAAGTCACATCAATATTTACTTACTAAACATGTCAAAAATAATTCCGACAAGCCCACTTGCTAAAGGGAACAGTTCCATCATTGCTGGACTGTACCTTTGTCCGCAACAGAGATGGTGTTGTTAAAGTACTGCTCCTCTGTTGTCCAGGCCGTGTCATTTATCTTACTGGTGATGCCACAGAAACCATTGCAGATCACTTTGATGGCTGGGGATGAAATAAAAAACACACACAGGAAATAGATTTAAAAATGAGGCAGGGTCTAAGTGCTAATAGCTTAAGCAGCTTTCAGCAAATGTTAAGTTACCAAAAAAAAAAAAAAAAAAAAAAAAAAAAAAAAATCTTGAATAACAAAGTTTGAAAAAAAAAACAATTGCAAAAACAAATTTTAAAATAGAAAAAAACAAAAAAAAAAAAGT
>CAEGAD010015994.1:0-72431 GCA_903067055.1 Poeciliopsis paucimaculata
ATGAACAAGTATAAATGACGTAACTACTAAACAAGCATAAATGACCTAACTACTAAACATGAACAAGTATAAATGACGTAACTACTAAACAAGCATAAATGACCTAACTACTAAACATGAACAAGTATAAATGATCTAACTACTAAACAAATTTAAAATGACCTAACAACTATGCTCTAGGCTGCCATATAAAAGCACCATAATGGACACCAGCAGAGTTTAAAGAGGAGAAAAATCAATGGGAAATCTAAAACGAACTATTACCAATCTTTCCTCAGTTTCTGACTTTACATTTGGCTGTAAATGAAACCTGTGTTGGTTTTCTCAGAGGTTTTTTAACGCTTCCTTGAGAGCCTTTTTAATTGAGCTGAACATCTTCCACCGAGGCTGAAGTCGGTTTTCCATAATTGTCAGGACATTGCTCTCTATTATCGGCGTCTCTGCCTCCAGGAGAAGGAGGATGCTCTCTAACTTGTTGCACTCCTTCAGCAGGTCCCCTGGCTTGTAATCTTCTCCAGGCTCATTTTGCGGACTCTAGGTTTGGTTTCAGCCCAGAGTTTTTCAAAGAGTCGATCACAGATAGCATGATATTGTTCTAGTGGGAAGCACCGCTGCTCTGACTTGTCAATAATCCTCTGTGCATGGGAATCCTCATCTGTGACCAGGCTTCTCACGGCAGTTTTTCTCATGTCTACCTCTTCAGACTGGTCTTCCTCCGGTTCGCTGATGGACTCTGTTTCTGAATGTACTAGTTCCTGCTCACCAGGAATCATACCCTCACGGATTTCTGCTGGAGGTTTTAAATTTGGAACTGGATGGGAAACTTGTCAATCCAGGTGGATGTGAAACCTGGTCCTCTCTTTCCTCTTCAGAACAAACTTGAGAATCTGTTAGTTCCTCATTGCCTTCATCGTCCAGCACTGAGGAAGCCGACATCTGACTGTCCCACAGAGCTTCCTTCACAGAAGGAGTGAAGGCAGATGTGGAATCATCAGAGCTGGACTCCGGTTCTGATTTGTTTTCCAGCAGATTTTCAATCAACAAGATCTCCGGATGAAAGAAGTCTTCCATGGGTGAGATTTCATCCAACTTTGGCTTCCCTTATATTTCCCTGTGAATCTTCGGTTGATTGAGTCTCTTGTACAGAGTTCTCCACATCTGCAACATCTAGAGGAACGAACGGCTCAGCAGGTGAGATTTTATCAACTTTAGGCTCCTCTTCCTGTAGATCTGCGATTGCCTGGACTTCTAGAAGAATAACGGCTGCCATAGCCATAGTTTCCTTGTTGTCCTTGGCCGCCTGAGCCTCTGCTACACATTCTTTAATGTCAGAAAGGTTGTCAACAACAGCTTCTCCTGCCGACATTTTTCAATCTTCCACCTGGATGTTCAGAGAGGTTTCTGGTTGTTCTTGGATGATCACTGGAGCAACCTTCGATGAATGTTTCCCCATGAAATTTCTGAAAAATCTCTTGATCTTCCCTGTCAGACCTTTAGTCTTAGATTTCGGCTCACAAGTTTTACCGTCGGCTGGTTTCTTGAATTCTTCAACAGATGAGCGCGATCTATCCAAAAGGTCCTGCATGATGAAGTTGGTCTGATTGTCTCAACATGATCTGTTGTAGGAGCACCTGAGTCCAAGCTGTGATTGACTCTAGCCAGCAGATATTGCACAATAAGCCTGTTTAAATTCTGTGTGTGCTCGGTATTGATGTCTTTGTCGATCTCTACCCACCGCCGCCTTCAAGTCCTTCATGGTGCAACTTTCCTTGCGGAGATTAAGCAGAACGTTGCATGTAAACAGCTTCGAAATGCCTCCAAAAGTCTCCTGCAGAGCACAGGTGGTGCGGGGTTCTGGGTTTCCATTTGCCAGTCCCAACCTCTCCTTCGGGGTGAGGTTTCTGAAAATCGGGTCGATCGCAGCCATCAGGGTTTCCACAGTGGTGGTCTGGGTCTCTACAGATGGCGAACTCTGTCTGCTTGGCATGGTTGTTTCTCGGGTTTGAAGAGTGCAAAGTGACGTTTAAAGAACGAGCAAATAAAGACCAAGACTATGACGACCGTCCATACGTCATAGGCATCAAACCCGCCCGCAGAGCAGCGTTATGTCCTCACGTAAGAAGTCACGTTAGGAGCCACTTTACTGCGCATGTCAGATTATCTAACTATTTAAATTATTTACAGTTGGGCCCGGCGCAACTCCCGCAGCTTTGCGGCATCTGCAGCCGTCAGTTTTATTTTTAGCGGCTGCAGAAATAAAACTGACGCTGCTTTTTTATTATCATTATTATTATTATTATTACTGAAGGCTTAGTTTGTTAAATGCTATTGGAGGAAGCTACAGCTTCATTTTCCTCTGGTTGTGACCAGAATAGGGAGAAATGATTTTATTTGTCCTTCGCACGCTCAATATGAATTGCGCGGTATTTAGTTTGTTCATGAAAACGGGACTCGGTATATCGGTATATCAAACTGAGAGCTGATGATGTTACCGCGAACAAAATGACTTCAGTATTGCCAGTTAATAGCTAAATATCCGACACATCTAAAACATGCAAAACAAAGAGGGGGCGGGTGGGTGAGGACTGGAATTGAATAGCACTGCTTTTAATTCACAATAACTGGAATATTTGTCACCATACTTGATCAACTTGTGTATTTACTTAGCAATTTGGATGAGAGCATGTCACAAAATATAATGTTTCATAATCGGTACTGCTTTTATGGTATAAAGCAGTTTGAAGTGCTTTGTTGCTTAAATGTTCTATTTAAATACACTTGACTTAAAATATCAAAATACATAATGAAGTTGTAGTGCATGGGAATGTATACCTTCGAAGTTATCTTTCTTTTCTTTTTCGCTAAGGCTAAACTAACCATGTCCTTTCCTTCTCATTTGTATGTGTCCTGCTGCACCCAGACAAATTGTTTTATTTGTAGCGTGGAAACAACCAGGTTCAAAAGCAGAGTACTTTTTGGGCTTGGCATGATTATGCCTCCATATCTCTGTGTGGCTCAGAGTCGAGTCAGGCGTACAAAAGTCACTCAGAGGGCAGAGCCTGACCGACTGACCAGGAACAAGAAGCTCTCCCAGTGGAGACTTGATCTATTTGCATTGTTTTTATTTACCAAAACATTCACATTTGATATGGTTTAAATACTGATGCCAGCCATGCATTATAGATTTTAGCTAGACATTATCCACTGCTAATTCACTTCATGTTTGTTCCTGTCTTTTTCTGTAGATGATCTACAGACGATGGGCTGAACTGCAGTGCTCTTGTATGAGTCACAACTTCTACTGTTGCTACTTTCCGCTTGTGTACCGAGGCTCAGGATTCTGAAAGTCGGAAAAAAAAAAGAAAAAAAAAAACTCACATTTCAGTGTAACTTTAATCCAATACAGACATATTGGTGAAGGTTAGATCATTCCTACATGCTGATATACAGTGGTGGGCACTGCTAACTAAAGCACTAATCATAAACAGTGCTACACCAACATGTTATTTAGCAGAAGCTTATGCTACTGCGCTAATTTCAGTTCAAATATCTGCCCCTAAAGGATAATCGACCCTCAAACGTCAATTTAATTTTGACATCATTCACTTCCCATAACACTCTAGATATTGTATTTATTTTTATACATTGTTCTGTAATTCCTGTATGTTTGCTTGAAATAATGTTTTTGGGAATTAAAAAAAAAAAAAGAGAGAAGGTGAGCTGAGAAAATGGAACTACTGCGTAAACAGTTTTTACTCACTTCAAAATAGGAGCATGGATATAATTGTCTAACTACTTGAATTTCTTTTTTTATCAGTAAATAGCCAAAAAGTCAGCGATGTTGAACTTTAATCTGAAAGTTTGCCCATTGCATTTTAGAAGTTATCCAGAGAAATTGAGCTAAGGGAACTAAGTGCGCTAAACAGTTTTCAAAGTTAGCAACAGTGCTAAATGAAAGGTAGCTCTGCTATTAGCACATTAGCATGAGTGTGCGACCCCCACCAGTGCAGGTCGGATCAATATTATTATTATGAAATTAGTTGTGTTGCATCACTGCCTGAAGCTGGTTTATTAAGTTAAGATGACAAAAGTTTTGATTTTACTGAAACTGCACAGGGATCTATAGCATGTTTCCATCACATCTCTTTAGCTTTAATTCAAGGATGCAGTTCAAACTCCAAACACTAAAAGACAAACGGTAAAAACAAAAGTTTGGAATGACACCAGCAGCAGAATGAGTTCTACCCCTCATGTATAAACTCAGACCCAACATGCCTTTATTTAAAACTTCTGGTTTAATGATCTGGCCTGCTCCACACTGTAAAAGCTTCTTGAACTTTGTGTTTCTAACAGATCCTGAAAGAACGCAAACCACAACGATGATGACAACTTATTTACTGTACAGGCCCGTCTATTTGCAGAAGAAGTTTAAAACTGCTGGACGCTGTTCCCAGAGTTTGTGTTGCTGGTCCAGTCTCAGTGTGAGGACAGTTTTTGAGGGAAATGACCGCGTTGCTTTGGCTGGTCCGCCAAGTCCGTCGTCTTCCACTGGCAACGCTGACCCGCTTCATTTCGCCATTAGCCAATCGATCCTAGGAAGCCTTGGCCACGCCCACTAACGCCGGCCTTAGGGTTCGACCATGCAGCTTATAACCCACTTTGGTCACCACGGCAACGGTCCCGGGCTCCTTGCCCTCTACAGGGGCGTGGAAGAGCGCCTCGTGCTCGTAGGGGTCGAACTTCTGGCCCTCAGGGTTGAGCTTGAGCAGGCCGTGCTTGGTGAAGACCTTCTGGATCTGGACCTCGGTCATCACCAGGCCGTCATACAGGTTCTTCAGGTGAGGGTTCTGACTTGTCACCTCCTCTATCGGGACGCTCTCCGTGGCCTTCTCCAGGATGTCGGCCACCTCCAGGAGGTCCTTACAGAAACCCTGAATGCCTGGAGAGAATGAAGGAGGTTTCAACAGCTCCTGGCTTTAAAATATGACTATTTACTCTTTTAAAAGCTTGAATTATAGAAACCTGACCTTGTATTGGACAATGATATTATTACATAGTAATATTAGAACTATGCAACACATTCTAAACCAATCTGGCCACTTCAAAAACAATGAAAGAGCTTTTGTTGCTCATTTCTGACATCTAGTGGTTCATATTGGCAACTGCAAAAAAAATATGTCTGGTTTATCCGAAGGGTTCCCAAACTTTTTGATGATCCCCCGAGCCCATTTCCAAAGCAGGAGAAAAAGCTACAAAATATGTAAAGAAACATCACCTTTTAGAATATTTTTATTCATTATTCCATAATTATTACATTCATCTAGCATAAATGCTGCCTCATACCGTCATATTTTAAATGAAATTACAATAAATTTTGTATTAAAAAGTTTGAGATTAACATTTTTAGTTATGTTTTTTTCTCATCTCTCCAACATTCTGAGACCCCTACAGCGCCCTCTGGTGGCCCCCCACTTTGCAATACAGCATAAACCAGAGTTTTTCAAACAGCTTTGTTTTTTGTTAAGAATTTAAAGGTTTTTACCGTATAATTTGGCGTCCTCCACCATCCGTTGACTCCTGGTTCTCAAGTTTTCTGTATCTGCTAGAGCTCTCTTATACTTTTCCTGCAAATGCCACAAAGGGGACAAAGAACAATTGCCTACAGGGAAGTAAATTTCTACCAAAAAAAAACAAGCAAAGAAAACACCTCTGAAAGTTTTAGATTTCAAGAAAAAAAAAAAAACTTGGATATTTTCTGATCTCAAAAAGAAAAAGAAATTTCATGATTGAAGTAATAAATTTATACCTTTAAAGTCAGGATATTTTCTAACAATGTATTTCCAGCAATTTCTAAGAAAGAAAATTTAGAAATTTTGCCACAAAAAGTGACAGAAGATAGTAAATTTAAGTGAAACGCAACTGCATGTTCTTGTGTATTAATGACATCTGCCATGCATTCCAGTGGTAATATCAGCAATATTATCACTGGGAAATTACAGATTACAAATTGTAATTTCTTTTCTCGCAGATTTACAACTTCTTGACATCTGAGAACCCCGATAGTTTTCTTGGAAATGTGCAAAATTAATCTAGATATTTGGCAGAAAATTATTCATTGAAACATTAAAAATCATTCAATGTTTTCCCTGTCTATTATCTATGGTGGTCACAATAAACCATAACCCACTGCAGATAACCAAAAATAGGCAAAAAATGGAACGTGTTATTGTTTGAATATACAAAAAAAGTAATAAGCGGTCAATAACCCATTTACTTGTCAATATGACATGGCAAATAGCATATTTGCACTTTTTTCAGCTCTGGTGGTTTTTATTTGACAGTAGATGCTTTTCACTGATCATAAAATTACCCAAATCAGAGTTACACAAACCCCTTCAATTAAAATACGCAAATGTGAAGAAAAAAAAAATCTTTGTTTTTTGTTTTTCATTGCACCTGAATGAGATGGGTTTTTGACTGGATCAAAATGAGAACAACCAGCTGCTGCTACTGGCGGAAAAGACAAAGAAGATGACAGGAAGTGGTAGGAGGATGATGGCAAGGTATGTTTTTAAATTACTTAATACTGAACAAACATGTTCATGCCTGAAATTAATTTTTGTTTCTTATTTAATGAAAACACCGCAATTGCAAAATTGTGCTTTTTTTGACATTCGCAAAATATCAACAAGGTTTTGCGTAAATTTGTAATGGAAACGGATCTGGCAAAGCCCATACTGCCGCCTCTGTACGCCCGCTTGCCTCAACCGGCCCATCAGGACAAACACATAGGTAGATGTATTTGTCCTGCTGACTCTTACCGTCATCTCCTTCAGCTGCTCCTCCAGCTGGACCTTCTCTTCTGTAAGGACCTTCTCTGCTGGACTCTGCTCCGTCTTCTCAGCCTCCTCCTCCGAACCGGGGCCATTCTTCTGCTGGGTGGCAGTGCACAGCAACCGCACAGGTGCTCTGCAATGGAAGAGACAGCAATTACATCACTTATCTTTTGATTCCATCAAGGCAGCTTAATATAGTCTAAACACACCGACAAATAAGTTACGCAAGTAACCTAGCCGCCTCATTAGTAGACAAGGACTGGATCACTTGTCAATTTATGTCATCTCTCAACAGCCAATCAGATTGCGTCGTGATATGACGCCTAACTTCATTCATAAAGTCCTAACTGGCTGGATAGAGAAGGCAGCGTGAAACCGATTTACAAATACACCATGTAAAGCTAACAAAAACAGAAGCTCCATGATGGAGCGTGTCCCAGACACACTTTAAATAGCTTCACCTCATTATGTCATCACCATTCCGCTTCGCCAACAGTGTCAGTGATAATACGGCAGTCAGACTTTAAACTGCCAATATAGCAAATACAGCAAAAATAAATATCTCCTGTTAGTTATTATTCCTGTAAAGGTCAAGAAAGAAGTCTGAAGAAGGCAGGGAAAGCTAACCGTGCTAACCGGTTCCCACCATGAGCTGTGAGCTGCTACCAGCGGCGGAACCTCAGGTCAAACCGAGCCCTGCGGTTCTTCCTAAGTCTCAGCTAAATAATAAAGACGCAGCTCACCTCTTCAGCGCAGGGGACGCTAACACAGAGTAGCTCTGCCTCACCGCTCGGACACACCAGCTCGCCATTTTCCAAATGCACAGAAACACACGCTGACGACTTGCGTAAGCCTGATTCTGTCACCGTGATGGCTTGAACCAATCAAATTCGAGTACGAAGAGGGACTCGCTGTCAGTTGACCAATGGGAAGTAGGCAAGAGTTTGACGTCTTAGTCAAGTGTGGTTGAGTTTGAGTCAAAGGTGAAGGCTGCACATGTGACTAAGGACAGATATTTAAAGTCTTATAAATTATTAAAAAGTATTTTGTATTTTATAAAATTAGAAGTTGATTTTCCACTTCAGTCGAGCCTTCTTCGGTAGGCGTGATGACGTCAGCTGGGAAAATAAAATATTTATATTGTTTTGAGGGACCATTTTCTGTTGGAAACATTGCATCATAATGGTGCAGAAGTGTTAAATTTTTTTAAACCTAAACATAATTTATTTTATAATAATCTTTTACAATAATTTAAATTTTTAAACATGGCTATCAATAATTAACTTCAGTTCTCTCACCTTTCATGTGTTTGTGTGTCAAAATGAGAAGACTAAAGAAATGTCAGGTATAACTTTGCTCACAAAGATGTTGTATTGTTTCAACAACAGAACAATTAGTTGTTACTTTCTGTGTTACACCATTGGCGATTACAATATGCAATGGATTTGAACTGAACATTTTTTATTATTATTTTAATACAGATTTTTTTTATGGCCCGGCTCAGGGGGCCGCAACAAAAAATAGGGAGGACACGACAACCAGAATAATTTTTCAGCCCTTCAGAGGCATTTATTAAAAGTTACCATCCAGAGAATAATGAGCTGGAGCCCAAGATGTGCTCCTTCAACCTGGTCCTCCCCCAGTCATGGACTCGGTTGGCCCCCACAGGTCTCTGCTCCCAACTCCCACAACACGTCAAGCGAGTGTCTCAATCCAATCTGAATCTAGAAAACAAACTTGTTCTAAATGTGCAGAACATCAAAAACGAATCCTCCAAAAGCATTCATAAATGCAGCAAAGTGGTGCCTGTAAAAAGTATTAACTCGGATAAGGCTGAATGCACATTTCTTTTTTGTTTTTCATTTTTAGAAAATAATGTGTGATATTCTGACTCGTTGATTTATCATGATAAAATATTAAGTTTGTGAAGGATTTTAAAAAAATGTAACAGTATAAAAACCTTTGTAAATGAGTTCTATTTCAAGCTAAATATATATTTATATATTTACACTCAGTTTTTTTTTTCTCCTGTGACTGTTGTCTTGGGAGACTTTTCTCTCTTTTTTTAGCTGTAGTTCTTCTTGTCAGCATTTTTTTTTTCTCCCAAGATATACCATTTCTCACTGTTTTGTTTGCTGATTTATTTTCAACTCATGCACCACGCTCAAAGCAATTCTCAGTGTTCTGCTGAGAGCTGCACATGATAATAAATGAAAAATATATACATAAAAACAAAAGTGGTGTCATAGGACTTTTGGCAGAGAAAGACGGCTTTTGTTTTGTTTCCTTTCTTGGCATGAAATTAGCTTATGGATGATAAATTTTTGGAGTATTGTAAAGTTTAACATCTCTTCTGGTGTGTTTTTCACTTTTTCAGCCAGTATTTCAAACCCTTCCTGCAAAACCGACATGATTCATGTTAGAAACAAAATTATTTTGGATTCTGGCTGCAGCATCTTTTTTGTCCATGCATGCATGATGCATAAAAAGAAAAGAAAAGAAAAAAAAAACAATGTTCTGAATGTTCCGTGCAGATTGTTGGTCCTCTGTGTTCTCCAACTTTTTCTCCAATTCTTTCAGCATTTTCCCCCGCTTCCCTATATATTCTTCTGGGTACTCCACCTGTTCAGTCATGCTGTCTTTTTTATCAGTCAGAGTGATGAATTACCCCGAAGCAGAGAGCAGAGCTGCTGGATGTGAACACCCCGATCTTTGCCCAGTCGCAAAACTCTCTCAGAAGGGTGATTACATATTCAAGTCTTGTCAGGTTACACCTTCCATATTCCTGCCGATTGAAAGGCAAGTCAGTGAAAATGTTTCTTTTTCATTTTACTTGCAAATAATACAGTCATTGAGAGAAAGACGTGCAGAAAACCAATTACACACCATTTCTTATCTGGTTGAGATGTTATGTACATTATGTTAGCGAAAATAAACTTCACTCATCTCAAAACTGAAAAAACTGATTTTTATTTTTTTTTTCCACAGATCTGTGACATTAGAGACAGTTTGAACAAATATGTAAAAAAACACACAAAAAAAAGTTACATATTGCAGCTTTAATTAGTAAAAATAATCTCATCTCGTATTGTATTTATGTAAGTTAGAACTGAGATTTCTTATCACATCTTTCTAGCTCATAGTCCATTCAGTGAAGTAGGCTAATCATTTTGTCAAGAAACAAAACAAACCATATTTTCACCATGTAATTCATACATACTTATACAAATGCCACAGTTTCAAACTAAACGTTTAATTCTAAATTTACAAACTAAATATTTAGCTCATAACTTCAATATTTAGCAAATAGGCTACATATTTAGCTTACCAGCTAAATATTTGGGTTGCTAGCTAATAATTTAGCAAGTAAGCTAAATATTTTGCTGGCTAACTAAATATCTGGGTTTATAACAGAATATTTAGTTTTGTTGTTTTGTTTTTTTTACCTAATTGCTAACTATTGAGAAAGTTCACTAAATGTTTAGCTTGGCATGTTAAATATTTAATGTCATTTTTTGACTCCATCCGAAAGTTTTCCGACGATGGCTGAAAATGTTGAAAAAAAAAAAATGGTGTTTCGAAACTCCGCATGTTTTTTTTCTAGAATATTTCTAATTATTTCTCTGAGTTTTTTTTGTTTGTTTGTTTGTTTGTTTTTTGGGGGCGGACATGACGTTTTTACAATGGCCAAATTACGCCTTCACGTTTCAGACTGCACCTTAAAGTAACTCAAACCTTGTTCACGTTCAGGAACTTCCTCCAAGCTCCTTCACCAAGGAGAATTTGCTGCTCATGCTAGAAAAGGAAAGTGGCCCATTTGCTTAAAAAAAAAAAACAGACAGGGACTAAAGATAACCAGTAGGGGGCGTTCAAGCACCGTAGTTTTAGTGAAAGGAGTGGACGGGGTCGTAGCTGGCGTTGTGGTTTGGCAGGACCAGCAGAGATAAGCCTGAGGGAAAACAACCCTCTCAGTGTTGGTGACACCAAGCATCTCTGAAAGGCAGCAGCAGCAGCACATAGAGTCCTACTGGCTGCTCTGTCAACTCACTCAAGGAGGAAAATGCAGTGGCCAAAGCTGCATCAGAGCAACACCCTGCTTCCCAATGACGTCCCACCTGAGCCACCAGCTGTGACTGCAGCACAGCAGCCTGCTCTCAATGCTAATGAACAATAAGGGTAAATTACCTCCAGCTGGGAGGAGGTCTTTTTTTTTTTCCTTCCAGCTAGTTATTAATTTAGTTCATGTGCGTTATTTTGACATAAACGTTTTTGAATGGAAAGTCCTCCTATTTTCCCAACCCGTGAAAAACTTTTTATACCGTTCTCTGAATTGAAAATATTTATACCTTACAAGCCATTGAGTCAAATGAATACAAACACAAAGGTATGGAGGAATTCCACTCACCTAAATATTTAAAAACCACCTGAACTGAGACGTGGTTGAGCAAAAAATAAAAGACACTCCCATCCTGAAACACAGTTCCCTGCATTTCATGGTGACCTGGTGCTAATCATGAAATATACATGACTTCCTTCTAGAACCCATCAACTCTGCCCTCACACTTTTGGTTTTCTTGGCCCCCCTGGCTTCAAATCAATTAAACCGTTAAATGTGCACAGTAAAACAAATATGTCACAATTAAAGTTGATCCAACAGGTCCAGGGTCAGAGGGTGGGGAAAGGGGGGTGTTGGTTTGAGTCTGTGCTCAGACAGCTGGGGTGAGGTGAAACACCCAGGGGGCGGCTGTGTGGGTTTCCACAGAGAGGGATCTGTGGGTGGGCTGCTAATGGCAAGTGGCTCGGCCCTCTGGGGAAATCTGACTGAACGGGAGAGAATCCTGAGTGTTACTGGTGGAAAACGTGACACAAAATGTTGGCAGAACAGAAAGGGTTTGGGTTTTGTTGCGGAACAGATTTAAAGTTCTAGGATATTAAAATTTTATGTTTTTTTTGTTTTTTTTAGAAAAGTGGGGTGCTTGCAGCAAAGTGAGAGCTGCATATACAACTCCGGTGACTCAATCCATAGGATTTACATGGACAGATTGCACAGATGCACAACCAAGAAATGAAACATCAAATCGTGCAATTATATGGTTAATGGAAATGCAGCTACTGACACCAAATAAAGTTTTTTTTTTTTTTTTTAAAGCTGACCTGTACAGAATGCACAGGTTTCTGCATTAAACAATCTCAGAATTACATAAATAATATCTAGACATATTTGCAACGGTTGGTTCCAGCAGTGAGAGAGAAGAAGTTTAAATTCCGAGGGAGAAGCAGAAATGACACAGAAATTGAAAGGGCTAATGATAAGTGAGTGGGTGCAGCTGTGGAAAGAAGCAGGTGGAGACAAATGAGGAAATAATTAACAGCTGCGACGGGGAGAATAATGGTTGGAAAAACTGACAGAAACTAAAAGAATGAAAGGAATCCTGAGCAGAGAATGGAAATAAACATTGCTGTAACAAAACAAATCCAAAACACAAACAACAAGAACAACCGAATTAACACGAGCAATAAACTAAAATGGTAAATTATAAGAAAACAATAAAATATCATCAAAGTAGAAAATATCCGAACCACTGAATCATGATACTGAGGCCGTCACAGAATGACTTTATACATATTTATAGTCTCACACAAATGGACTCTACTTGTTCAGGTTGCATCTGAAGGAATTTAGTCAAACTGAATTTCCTTTAGATGCATCTGAGTAAAGGAGGATTTTCAGATTTCTAACTGTAAAAAGTTTAAAAACACAACTTTTTCTGCAGTAAACTGTTGGTTTCATTGTCTACGGTCCAAATTGAAAACTGATTCTTTTAGTTGTGCAGTGACACAATGTGTAAAAAAATAAAATCAGCAGTATTGCGGCTGCTCCGTGGTCAGGTGTCGGGTTCTTCAGCTGCTGCTTTAAATGCAGCGTTCGTATGCGCGTAATTGGTTGTTACACGTTGAAACTTTATTACTGCTAAATGGAGACAGATGATTCGCCGTGACGCCCCCCGGAGGGAAAAGCCGAAAAGAAATAAAGACACATTGAAAGTGTTTTATTCAGTGAAGAAATAATAATTTAATAATTCTGCTTAAAGTCACTCCTGACTGCAAACGGCACAAAACAGTCATTACATGAGATTTGTAACTTTAGACATATATGAGCAGGAAATATGAAAAGAGGCATGGAGCATGATGTTTTCCTGGGGGAGACATGGTTATTTCACCCTCGACAGATATCTTCACCAAAGGACTTTATAACCACACTATGAAGATGACTGGCAATAACAGCAGATATTGCACTGTGGAGAGCAGAATGAAGAATTGTTGACCTCACATTGGTAGGTCAACAATTCAAATGATTCAAAACGTAAAGACACATCCTGGATAAACTTGTATTGGTCTGAATTTTTATCTCCCAAACTATTCCCAAAAAAAGAATTAAAAGGCAAAAAAAAAAAAAAAAAATTGACCAACTGTTGCTGTTTTAAAATTTGAGTTCAATTTTTATTTCGGACAATAAAACTAGCTGGGTTAAAGGAGCAGAATGATGTATTTTTGCCATTTTGTAGCACACTCAAAGACTGTTGCCTTCAGTTGGTGTATATATCAAACTTTGTGATTTAATGCCTTGATTTTCGGTATCTTTCACTTCAAGAAGCTCCTGCTCTTTCTGAAAGTCCACCTTCAGGAAATCATCATAACATTGGTCCTCTATTAACCCTCCAACAATGTTTTTACCAGCGATGCACTGAGCCGTAGCTCCTATAACAAGCTCAGCAGATGTTCCACCAGGTGTTTGCTAATTCCTGCTGGCTAGTCTGAAGGAGCTGAGAGGGAAAAGTCATGCTCAGAAATGTGGAGGATTGGAAACTTCAGCTTTGAGGATTAGCTTCATCCTTGAAAGCGGGAAAAAGTCCGCCGATGCTGAGTGGTTGCCATGGAGATTAAAGGACATCTCTAACATGACCTGAAAAAATCAAAGCAACACACCAAGTATGTTTTTGATGAGGGAATAACATTATAACTATCACAACATGACACAAATCTCAAAATAGTCGATTTTACACAATACCGTACCTTTAAGATGTCAGATTGTCTCCTTTTAGACAAATGTTCTAATCAAAACAGGAAGTTTTACCTTTTAGATAACCGCCACCTGAGTGTCTTCACAGAGAGCTTAATGCAGCCGGAGACGGGACCTTCTCTGATTAACTCCTCATCCTTGAAGGTCCATTGTAGGTCAGGGTGATTTCTCGGAGAATTAAATATGCATATAGCTCGGCTCTGCACTTTGCTAATCAGATTTCAACCTGATAGCAGCGGGTAAATGGGCGAGCGCTGGAGAAAAGATGACAGCAGGGCTTGCAAATTAGTTCAAGCCCTTTTTGGCATCAATATTTAAGATGCCAAAAAAAATCTGACATAAAATATGTTCTTCTCTCATTTTGTCGATTTCAGTTTACAAACTTCGATGTGTCTTGTCAGATTGTGAAGATAGACCAAGAAGCAATGGCGTCTAATTGAAAGTAAAATGATTTAAATGATTTTTTCCCCCAAACATAAACTTCAAAAGTGAAACAGTATCCCACTGAACACATCTCACTGAACCAATGACACCCAGTCAACACTTTGCAGACTGAACTTAAAATCTGAAGAACTACGAAGCTGGGTGAACTTTAATCGTCTAAAACCGATGCATTCAGCATGAGGCAGTCCACTACAGTGTGCTGGGTGTTATGAGGCTCTCTGCATGGATGCCCGAACACGAAAACATTCATGTAAACTCGTCCAGAACACGCGTGCTTCTTCATGCACCAGTGGTGACGAGGAACAGAGGCATTCAATCCCCAGACGGGGTAAGTTATCAACCGCGCTGATTTTAATCCGGGACGACAGAGTGTGACCGCTGCGAGGAAGGAGGAGGACACCGGCCCTGTGCGCTTTCTAATAGATGGTCACACCTTTCAGACCGTGCAAGATGTGAAATATTAAAGAGGCTGGGTTTTGAGCCCAGCCTCATTTTCCAGCATTAACGCTCGGTGCTAATTTTAAGCCTCCCTCTGCTCCTGGAGTCTTGACTCCCAGCAGTTACTGGCAGCAAGAATCCTCCCACGACTACTGTTCTCTCAAAATAGTTCAGCCCTTAATCATCCCTGGTCTCCACAGGGCTTCCGTAGTTGTCGTCGCTATCGGGTGTGCTTGAAACAGATCACCTCAAATGGGATTGGCGCAAATGGGAGTTAAGAGAAAACTTCATTGTTTTTTGCAAAATCAATGAGAAGCTAACGAAAGTAAAAGTTATAGTTCCACTGGCAAATGAATTCACTTATGTGAATCCTGGATAAGTACAGCACACAGGACTTAAAATAAAATGACTTCTTTATTCTCAAAAAGAACAATTTTCTTTGAGTTGCAAAAATACATTTCAAGATATGGAGTAGAATTAGTCTTTGTTATGTGAATGATCCATATAACACTAGTATAAAGCTCCTAAGTAGCAACGGTTTCAGTAAAATGGCACCTTATTAACACTATTAGCAGTAAACACAAACTTACGGAGGCTCCTAAGGGACATGGAGGATTTTTTCCCCCCTTTTTGCGTTACCTCACAAAACCTTTTGCGTTCTCTGGCAATAATGTACTGATAAGTTCATGCTGCATAATTGAATACTGTAAGCCTTCTTCAGGTGGCCATTGTATTTTCTGCTATAACATGAGGCTTTCGTGAGGTTTTTCCATGCGTGTTTTTATCTCGTTGTGAATATCTGAAGTTTTATATCTTTTTCTTTAGGACAGAAAAGTACCATGAACCTATAATATAAACAGAAACTTTCCATAAGGAGGAAAGAAAGACAGGGAAAAAAACAAACATCCAAACTACGTGGACTATTTCTGAGTTATTTTCACGAGGTAATGAGTCATTTGACAGATTTGATTGTGTCTCTTTAGTGTTGTTAGTCTGAATGGTTTTCATGTGCCGTTCCCTCTCAACCTTATACAGACAGAGATAAACATGCAGTGAAGAAATCGATTTTCAATCACTTTTTTGCACCAAAGAGTTAAAAATAAACACGTTTTCACTGAGGCTCTTTAAATGTGCATACATTTGAAATATGAAATTGACATTTGTGACTGTATACAAAATAGGCCAGCAGATATTGCACTCAGCAAAACTTAATGTGAGGGAACGCAAAAGAAAAATATTTCACATTTTGTTAGGAAATGTGACTGAACATTACAATACAAATACCAGCTTCGTTTATAAATCACTCTAACTGTCCGCAAGACTAAAAATAATGAAACAGCAGTCCCATGATGTGATGTTAAACAAGTAATAAGAACAAAATTACTTGAAAATAAACCAAACAATGACTCAATTAGCTGAGGTAAAATATAATAAAACATAAAAAAAAAAAAAAGAAAGAATTTAAAATGTCTGCATCTTAAGTGGTGTCAAAGGTCAGGAAAGAAGGCGATTTCTAAACAGATAGGGCAGATCCTGTCTGATGTCTGAGGGAAGGTCTTTTCATAATTCAGGAGCTGCTGCAGCAAAAAGCATGGCCTCCTCTGAGCTCTCGCTGCGTCTTTGCCACTCACGACATTAGCATTTGGAAGGCGCTTCGTTCTGGAGCGTGTCTCCCAGAATCCCCTGCAAGCAGCATCCAGGCTTGCATATTCACAATAAGTGAACATTATCCTCCCCATGCCTCTCAAAAAAGTGGGATTCTTCAAAAGCTGAACGCGCTTGGTGTGAACGTTATCCAGAACCTGAGCAGAAAAGCCCCCAAGCTTTAGTCAAATTCTTCACATTACTCCATGACCCTGAAGAAAATATCCAGTAAATATTTAATAGGCCTTGATGATGGGTGCCGTCGGCAATATTCTGACGGCATGTTTGCAGATGAGAGGTGTGGGTGAGTGTTCCTCGGAGCGGAGAGACGGTTCAAGGAGAGGCGAACCTTGGAGCGCGGGAGTCGAGCTTGTTAGCCGGACGGACGGAGCTTTGTTCCGCCTGAAAGTTTCACGGCCAATTGGACGTTATGAGGATTAATGTGCGTGTTTCACGCCTCATGATTTAGTCTCGCCGAGCCACAGGGTTGTGACGTCTGACACCGGCTGCTGTCCTCACAACACGGAGACCAAGTGATCGCTGGGAACCAATGGGTGTGCTTCGCTCCACAGGATCTGCACCTTGATTTTGTCGTGATTGAGTCTAAATGACTCCAGAAAGCAAATCCAGCTGTTTGTGTCACACTGATCGATGCTGCTTCCACTACAACCAGTCACCCATTTGAAGGTGTTAGCAATAGCTGCGTTTCCATTGACCGTATAAATGCACTGCTTGACCTTACGAAAATAAACTCCCCATTCAAGAAGTCATCACAACAACGTTCCTCTACTAAGTGCTTGCCAGAGCACTGGACTGAGAAGTAGGTCATATAATGAGGTCAGCTGATGGTTAGTTCCTCCAGGTGTTTGCTAATTAATGCTGGCTAGTCTGAAGGAACTGAGAGGTGTAGTCACAGGAGAGGACTGCTCCAGAAGAACCCAGGCAAACCTGTCCATATGAGGGACTATATGTTTGTTTATAGATGGATGGATGGATTAAATGTACTTTTCAGTCTCAAAGTTTCTCTCCAGTTCTGCCAACTGGGTTAAATCAGGGTACACTCAGTCTTTCCACAGGCTCTTCACTCTTCCAGTCCTACCTTCCATCTCATTCACACACTGCCACGGATTCGAGCACACACACATTCCCACAGAGTTATGAAATATTTAAACGTCAGCTCTCGTTCGGAAGGTACAATTACACGCATGCTGACAACAGGGGTCATGAAGGGTGTAACATAGCTAGCGCACAGATTGTGTGTTGGTGTGTGTGTGATGAATGATACCAAATCAATGGATTTATGCAGCTTTTTTCCCCCCTAAGATCTTTGGCTAGTTTTGATGTAGACAGAGCTGCAGGCATTAAAACGAGAGTGCAGTGGAGAAGTCAGATGAAGTTTTCTGTTTGTCTCACCTGAGTAAGAAGACTCCAGGTTGAATCCTGCCCAGGGCCTCTGTATGTAGTTTGTGTGCTCCAACTGTGCTAAATGGCAAAATGTCCACAGTGTGCCCTCCTGTCCATTTGAGAGAGAAGTTATGCCCAGTGAGAATAAAAAGTGGCAAATTATTATAAATGTTAACCTATCAGATAATTATGTCAATGTGTTGTTTTTAAAAATGTAAATTTTCATTTTAAAAACTATATGTAATTATTTTATGACTTAAAATAACTACATAAAACATAACTGTTTTACGTTCCTGTGCTGAAGCACATCATAAATTAATTGAAAGAGGCAGAACTGTGCGTTTTCCAGGAAAGTAGTGCCATATTATTGCATAATCAAGTAACTGTATAAAACTTGGCATAAAAGAAAACTTGATTTTGCAACTTTGTAAGCCATAAAGTTGGGTCCCTGTCTCTTTAAAAATGGATGCGCTTTCTGAAACACCTTCAGGAAGTTATCACAACATCACTCCCCTAGTAACATTTACTGATAAGGTAACACAATAAGGTCAGCTGAGGTGCAGTTCCACCAGGTGTTTGCTAATTGCTGTTGACTAGTTTGCAGGAGCTGAGCGGGGGGAGTCAGGAAGCAGCGTTGCTTTGTAATGCGGAAAGCTACATAGCTTGGAAACTGCAGCTCCAAGGAGGAGCTTTGTCTTAAAGACTAATACATTGGAGATTAATGGTTGCCATTAATCTCCTATGAAATGGAAATTTCCATTTCATGGAGAGTTCTCAAACCTCCATGAAAGAATCAATGCAACAATACAGGTATGTTTTTGATGAGGAAATAAGATTATAACATAATGTAAAGCTGAAAAAAGACAATTTACATAACAGCTTCATCTATTAAACTAAGTGGGTGGGATTAGGGCTGCTTCTAAGGAGAATATTTTCACAGGAGGCATAGAAATAACTTTAGTCAATTGTTGTAATTTATTTTATTCGATATTTAATAAATCCTTTCTGTTTTAATTACGCATTTAAATAGTTTTACAAGTTGTTTATTTATTGTAATTTTGGCACATTTCACTTTCCATACTAGTGACACCACAAGGATTAAGCAGGTATAGATATTGGATCATTTTTACTTTCAGTTAAAAAAACCTGAGACCAAGATTTTCCATATTGTGAGGTATTCACAGAGTTATAGTAAATATAAGTATAAATGCAACACATTTTAGATTGTCTTTAATAACCACGTACTGCTCTGTGCTCACTTCACAGTAACGTGGCTCTCTTTCGGTCTTCTGCATGGGTTTAAAAACTGGCATCACCAAGAGAATGTCTTTTGAACACAGGAAGCAAAGGATGAGCAGGAATGCATAAAAAGTCAAGGAACCAGGTGGAATCTGTCAGTATTTACAAAGCACTTCTGCTGCTGTGTGCAAATCAATATCAGCTGATTTAATATTAACCAATGGCCAATTAAAACATTTCTCATTACCAAAGTATTGCACAGAGGGGCATTATTGGTGAAAACAGACCTTCACAAAAGCAGAGACCTTCATAGCTAAAGGCAAAGTCTTACTGTTGCAAAAAAAAAAAAAAAAAAAAAAAAAAAAATACTAAGGATAAAGTTTATGGCTGGATTTATGAATTTCACAATGTTGCAGTGAGTGACATTGGAACCATAATATATGAGTAACACAATGCAACAGAGGAATCAGAAGAATAATAAGGAGTTGTCCAAAAGCCATCGTCAGAAAGCTCTATAAATAATACAGAACAATCAGCAATCCACTTGCTGCATCAACCTTCTCCAATGCGACACTTCAAAATCTGAATAAAAGAAAAAAATAACCTGGAGTCGGGTTCAATTTTCTGCAGTCAGTTTTTCTTCTCAACCTTGTTCTGAGAAGTTTGTTATTCCAGTACATGTTTGGTCACTACTTCTTGCCCACGTATATCTGTAGAATGTGCTTCTCTATTGACTTGTTGAAAAATGCATAGAAACCCAGTAGAAGATGTGCTCTCAAAGGCAGCATGTTGCAGCGTTGTGCATTAATGCTGCCGTCACTGAAGTGTAAATGAGGTTCTCCAAGGACACCGACTCAGACTGCATACCACGCAGACTGCAAAGATTTCTCTCAAAAGCAGCTAAAAACAGTGATTTAACCTGTTTCTAAAGTATGTAGCAATAAACATAACTTCCCTAATTAATCTGCTGCTCATTTGGTTCAATCAAAAATTAACAGTGGATGTTTCCCAAACAGAGAATATGTGATCATAAGTGTCCAGACTGAAGATGTTTAACAGAGTTGTAAACTACTAAAATATATTGTATTGTTTCAGTTTTACAGTAAAACAACAATAGTAATGCTGGGTTGACACTGTTTCCTAAAACCAGGTCCACTTTTGGGTAAATGTGAGACAGCTGTTTGCTTGAAATTCTACCATTCATGCCATTGTTGCTTCGTGGCTTTCGAACGTTGACCTCAACTTAGATCAGTAAGGCCTGATTATTTTTCAAAGTTTTTCCCATGGCTTCTACTTCAAGTTGGGCTAATTTGTCTGCAAAAGTAGCACAGACAAATTAGCACAGTGGTATCAGTTATGACCCGTACCTTCTCCCTCCACATGATTTATTTCACTGGATCAAAAATGGCGTTTCCACTGATACTGGAACAGACTTCAAAGAGTTCAAAAGTCTAGATGCTAACATCTTTTTTATACATGCTAGGTTACATGATTTTTATTTTTCACCATGGTTACCAATGATTACCAGCTTACTTGCCATAAAGCTATGTTTGATTGCATTTTAATAATCTTATAAATATAGGAACGTCAATGTTTTTGCCTATGAAATCGCTGCAAATCCACAAATATACCAAGACCTGTCAGTCCTTTAAAATAAAATGTTTGTTTTATATTCTTGTCTGGTTTTCAGAGCTCTGATTTTATTTTTTACATTTTATTTTTACAGTGAGATCAACTAAATAGACTACTAACTGTTTTATTGACGAGCTTTTTCTGGTGTAAACGCACGTTGTTTCGATGTCAGTCAACAGTGGATCACTTTCTGAAGAGCGGAATATTATATGAGAAGAGTTCGCTAAAATTCTGTCATTACTGTAGAATAGAATATAGTGAGTACGGAAAATGAACTGATGGGAAGATAATCATCAATTCTCTGTTGCTTCATGCCAAGTAGATGTTTTTTTTCCAAACTACATCTTGTGCACACACTACCTGTGTTTCCATTACAAATGAACTCAAATCTTTCTCTATATTCTTCTACTGTCAGAATAGTGCAATTTTACAATTGTTGGTCCCATTGGGTAAGAAATGAAATGAAATTGATATCCCACATGAATTAGTTTGTTCATGTGATAAGTGGCATATATAAAAAGCTACATGGAGAGGTTCAGAATTCAGCCATGATGCTAGCACTCATCATTATTTAGGTGTTAGAGCTACAAGCCCCGCCTACTTGGGAACGGTTACGTGTGCAGCATTGGGGGAAATTGGAGGTGATTCTACAGAAGAGTTATGAATTCAACACGTTGGAATGACAACTTTTTATGAACTGTGTGATGCTGTGAGAACTCTGGAGTCAGCTGCACATTGACCAAAAAAAACCAAGAACAAACCATCTTCCTTCCTGTTGTCTTCTTTGACATTTCCCCCAGTAGTAACATACTACTGGGGGTATGTTACTACCCCCAGTAGTATGGGGTAGTACGAGATCAACACGAGGTTGTTGATCTCGTGTCATATGAAAAGTGTTTCCATTGCAGCTTTGCTAAATACATCTATTTTGATATTGTTGGAAAAATAATCTCATCCCAGCGCAAGAACTGGGACGCAGCAGTTTTCCTTTCCAAATTGCTGCGTTTTTTTCAATTGAACAAATTTTTGTAATTTCAATTTTCACAATTCTACGGTCCATGGAAAAGTAACTCCTGTTTGCCAACGCTGCAGCAATTGCACACGATTCAGTTTAGATTGACTTTTGTCTTTAGACAAAAGTAAATTTTGTCTAAATGTACATTTAACAAACTAAAATTTTGCTAAATGTAAATACTTGCCCTCATCTCTAAGAGCCTTCAATGTCAGATACTGCTCACATTGAGAACCTTGGGTTTAGTTTGTAAGAACTCTGTGTGTTGTGGACATGCATTCAGAATCCTTATGGTGCTGTCATGAGGTAAAACCTGGTTTCGGTGTGATGTTGATGCAACTCCTGCCTGTCCTGCCATTAATTATTCAAACTGGCTGTGCTGCTGTGATGCCACCCTGGGAACTTATTTGAGGTTAGTTGAGCCAACAACTCTCTCCCCCTTCATCCCCGACCTGCAGCAACATCACAAGGGCTCACACAAGTAAATAATTAAAGACCGTGCTTTCAGCGCCCAAACTGGTCACTAAAACCAGATATCTTTCTTTGAGGGGAAAAAAGTTTGAATCCCACAACGATAGTCACAATTTTCTGTGCAACGCAGCAGGTCCAAATGTGTTGGTCTGTGTTGATTTTTGAATTTATGCTCCTAAAGTAGCAGCATGCCATGAAATAATTAAGAAACTGGATCTGCTCAAGCTTCTTAGACTCCAAGTTATTTTTTTAGTCAAATTTATGACACATTGAAATCATGCCATGTATGAGGTTGGTTACAAAGTCAAAAATTAACAGTAACTATTTGGGTTATTTAGCCTGTTATAGGAGGGGGGGAAAAAAGTAGGTTAATTTTTGAAGTCATATTTTCACCTTGATGTTCATTCATCAATTAATAAATACGATGCAAACTAAATATTTGATGAGCAAGCTAAATTTTGAGTTTTACAAACTAAATATTTTGACTGTGCAGCTCTACAAGCAGCACCCCATAAGCATATAGATAAACTGTAATAGAAGACGGATGGGGATGGTGTTAACAGATGTTACACAATAAGTTCCTCTTTGCATTTAGTTCCAGATCAACAGAAACAGACCATGACATCAGGCTGGAAAGGTAAATCCTGGTTCATGTGAAAAACATCAGATTTCCCCCCCCACAATGTAAATCCTAATCCCAGGAGTCCTGGTTTGAATCCAGCTCCGGTTCATAATTGGATAGGAAGGCAGACCCAGTGTGGTGGGTGTGTGTGTGTGGGTGTGTGTTTTGGGGGGGCTATTATTTTGTTGGCTCAAGTGTGAACTTTAACCCCCTTCTTCTGTCCCAACTGGCCCACCAACACAGCCTGAAATGGTATAATAACATAATGCAGATAACTCTGTGGATTAATGGTTTTGGAAATTCCTTTGAGGCTGTCTCATTATGTTGACCATTTAATAACAATTTAAATTTGTAGCTAAAACAACCAGAGTCTGATCCAGCTTGATCCGAAATAGAAATAGAACTGTCTGATCTAGATCTTGGTTTAAAATAGGAACTCTATGAAATTCAGACGTCAAATTTACTTGAAAAACGTGAAATTCTGATTTAGATTATTTTCTCAAAACAAAACATTGAATTTGAGTTGGAAAAAGTAAAAAGATTTGCCAGAACAAAAATCCGAAAATCTAAAATTTTCTAAGTAAACTCAAAATTTCTGTTGGATGTTTTTTTTTGGCGGAAATTTCCTTCTTTTTCTTCCTACAACGGCTCTATTATACAGGGTCGTTTTTTTAGAGCTGACAATTTTGGGCCACGTGACAAAGTTTGGACCCCCACCATCAGTCCATACACGTGAACCCCCCCCTCGCAATTCCCCCTCCCCCAACCCCACTGACTCCACATGAGGATGGACTGAGAGGAGCGGCGGCGGCTCGCTGCAGCTGCAGGACGGCAGATGGCACCGCTGCGCCGCTCCTGCGGACCGCTCTTGGCTCGGAGACGCGTCCACGTTGTTCACACTGCCTGCTTTCGCTCCACTTCCCCTCTTCGGCGTCCCACCCTCACTCTCTGCCTCTCCAGCTTCCAGTGTGCACCTATCCGTCTCCCACAGGCATCAGCTGCCTCTTCCATCAATCTCCGCGCTCCGACGGCGCACAGAAACAAACCAGAAAGGCGAAGGCGATGGGAACTCTGCGCCCGGAACGAGCGGTCTCCGCGGCCACTGCGAGCCTCTGCATCTTCCTGCTGACCGCCGCGGCGGTGTGGACGGCGCTGCCCGGAGCCGTGCAGGGGGAGAGCGGGTCTTTTAGCCCGCGCGGCGGGAGCGGGGAGGATCGGACGTTTGACGCGGGCGGCGGCGGCGGCGGGGAGCCCCGCGCCCGGAGAGCCGCGTCCTGGGATAAACGGATGTCCCTGCTCAGCAGCTCGTTTGTGCTGAAAGGAGATGCGACGCACAACCAGGCGATGGTCCACTGGACGGGGGAGAACAGCAGCGTGAGTAACCCGTCCTGTCCCGTCACGAGCCGCCGGCTCCCCACCACCACACCCCCACCCACATCCCTTCTCGGTTTATCAACTTCCAGCATCCATCAGCCCCCCTCCACCCGGTCCCACCTTAAAACAACTTATATATATATATATATATATATATATATTTATTTAATTTTTTTTTTTTTACGCGTCCAGGTGCTCCATCTGCACGCGCGCCGGATGGGCTTTTGTTGTCATGACACCTTCTCCTCCGTCCAGGTCACACAGCGCCTGTTTGTCGGGCAACTCCCAGAATGCTTCGTGTTTTAGCCACAGCGGCGCTGATCAACTTGTAGAAAACTACTTTGGGTTCATTAGTGCCTCTGTGCGTTATTCCGTTCCGTGGGAGTCTGTCCGGCACTGGTGCGTGCGCGAGCGCGTCTGGAGACGAGCAGCGCGCGCGCCAGCCATGACAGAAATGATAATGAAGCTTTGTTAGACAGGAATGCTGCATTAGTTTAGGTAATGGTGGTAATGGAGGTACGGTGCCTTTCAGAAGTATTTATTCATTTTGAGCTTGTTTGAAGCGTTATTAATGTGTAATTGTTATATTATATGCTGGAGGGACATTGTTATGAAATGGGAAGGATACATGACGGGTAAATATTCTGAAAGGTGCGGCATGTTTTTGTGGTTCACTTATCAGATAAAGGTAGTTTGATTTTGATTTTATTTTTATTTTGTAAGTATTCCATGTTAGCTCTGGTTGCCTGGTTGGGTCCTCCAGCAGTTTTCTTCATTGATTAACATCAACATGTGACCAGTTCTCTTTTTTTTTTTCACCAATTCTCTACATGGGTTCCCAGAGTGACATTAACCCACTCAAGAGCTGCTATTTTCCTAAAAAAAGAATATTTTACAACTTCTATTTGTTTCAACCTTGAATTCAGGTCAATTCACAGACGGAATTATTGAAGCAAAAGCCAGTTTTTGAAAAAAATATATTTTCTGTCACTGGTAATTTTGAAATTAAAATTAAACAAATTAAAATTGAAATTGCTATTAAAAAAAAATAAAAAAATCTGATGTTATTTTTAAGCCATGTCCCGCAGCCCTAGTTTCACATGCAGGTATCGGCTCGTCACCGCTCACCCACCACGAAGGAAATCTGTGCAGCCTGATGAATCTCTGCCTCACCTGTCTACTGCGTTTTTGTCTTTATGATGATTTGTTCTCTAATTGCTGGATTCATACGGAGATTGAATCACAGTTTACTTTTAGTGTTTCCTGAAGGCAATTCAGGATATCCTTCATTTTATATAAGGGTATCAGATTGAAGGGACTGACGATCAGAAATGCAGTATTTTACTTGTAAACAAAACACACATCTCTTTCCTGCTACTTGACAATCACACTCTACTCTGTTCGTCTGTCACAAGAAATTGCAATGAAAACTCAGTAAGGTTTTTATTTGTAAAATGACGAAATGACAAGGGGCGTGAATACTTTTTTTCAGACTAATGGCCTTCAGGAGTCCCAGCAGTGTTCAACCGTAGTCACATGTTGTCTTCCTCTATGTCTACAGTAATATCTGGAGGATATCCTTAGGAATAAAAACTGCAGTGTTGAAGTTAAAGGCTTTGGATTCAGTCTATTGAGAGCGTCTGTGGATGGATATTGACAGACACCAGGCAGGGGGGTTGTGGGTTTGGGTGGGGTTTGGTGGGGGGTGTTGGTGTCTGCTGGGGACGTCCCCAGCAGTCAGAGGCGTTTTTGTCTATAGCTGCTGTTCTGCTGCCAGACGAGTCTGGGAGGAGGAGAAATGACCGCTTGCTGGATTGAGACAGATTGCTTGGTGAATAATGTGACGTGTGGACGATGTATTATGGAAGGCAAGATAGAGCTTGAATATGTGTTTGTGTTTTGTATTGATTTAAAGCCAGTGGAGAAGGTGAAAGAGCAGAAAAGAAGCTGCAGATTTGGAGAATTAGAAGAATGGAACTGAGGAACTGCTTTGAATACAAATCTGTGTAAAAGGAGAGCTGCTTTGGACTGCCACATTTTGCATGCTGGAGCTTGTAAACTAACATTTTTTGTGTGTGGAGCTTTTTAACCTGTGATGCTAAGACTGTAATTATGCAATTTTCCTCTTAACAAATACAAATATTTCAATGCTTCCCATTCAGACTTTTCTGTCATTGCTGCACTTTCAATCAGGAGTTTTGACCTGTAGCCAAATATGGCATTTCACTCTTCTTTGTTTAGTCAACAATTTGTTCATTTTACTCCAAGCCTTTGTTGTATTTGGAAGCTGGAAGTTCTAAGTTCCAGGTCAGGAAAAAGACCTAAACTCCTCCTGAAGTCAGAAGTTCAGAAGCAGTTCTGAGTTCTTAGCAAATATGGTCACCATGAACAAAAAAAAAAATTGCTAAACATGTTCGACTTTGCTGCTTATTTACACTTACACAGGGGTGGAAATACTGCAGTAACGTAAATCCCATTTGGTTTCAGATATTAAGAACTTTTAATTATGCAATTATCATCATGACAGTCAGTAGTGAGATACATTTGAGTGTGTATGTAGGAGAACAATCTCAGGTCCAGAGAAAGAGGGCGGTTCCTGGGAACAAGAAGTGATTCACAGTCGATCCACAGGATTTAGTATCAACTTAACAGCTCGCTCAGCAGTGAGTTGGATACACCTAGTGGTTAATCTGCTTCAATCAAACAGATGTAGATCTAAAAGCAAATACAAAAAGTTTTAAATGAGTCTCTATTTAAGTTTGAGTATAAGTTACAGTTTAAAATAGTCCTGAGGTTCCCAAGCAGCTCAGTGTTGAAGTCATAGTACATCTCAGAAATATCTTATGGTAGAGTGATGCTTTGGCATTTAAGACTTCATTCAACTAATAAAGAACTGACATTCTGCTGCTGGACTCCTGTCTGTCTTGTGAGGAACTTCCTCCATTTTTTTTTTCTCCAAACGAGGCGATAAATCCGCGGGGATCCTCTTGCCCAGCACTCAGCTTGCTTCCAGAACTCCAGGCCTTATACTCAATTAACTGCGTGTGTACACTGAAAGGTCGAAAAGACTGAGTTCATCTCGGTCTAATAAACACAGAAAAATGGGGCCATTCAATTTCTCTAGGGCTGACATTTATGAGCAGTGTGCAGATGGATGGAAGGTAAAAATGAATCCCCGCCTCCTTTCTGGTTTCATTATGTCAATTTTGAGTCTTTAAGGTTTCTACAGGTAAATCTCTGCTGAAAGGGTCAAGAGCCCAGGTGGCTTCCGTTCCCGCATCAGTCTCGATAATGTCCGGTCTGACGTGATGGAAACCACCCTCCGCCTCTTAGACTCCAAAGTGCTCTAGCAAGAAGATAAATCGCCCCAATAGTTTGCTAGTAAAAGTGCTGCTGTTGAAACCAGCTTTATTTGAGCTTTCCTGAGTTCTTCTTTTTTTTTTAAGGAACATTCACTTTTCTTTGGCTACCTGTGATTGGTCAATTGATGGATGAGGTTGCAGTATAGCCGTTTCTTGGACAACCTCCACAGAACTGGAGTGTGTGTGCGTGTGTATGTGTCAACTTGTATTTGATACATTGAAAGGCTCATTGTTATTTTTTTTTACAACAAATGCTACGTTATGGGGACCCATTAGTCTTTATGGGACCCAAAGCACATGCTCCAGGAGAGTTTTTTTGGGGGGAGGGACGGGTAGGTTTAGGATTTAAGGTATAAATTTAATGTAGGTTTGGGTTAGAGTTTGACTTCCATTCATTTCTGTACCCTGACCATAAACTTAACCATTACATGCCAAAGTCTCCATGAATGGAGAAAGACACGTGTAGGTGTCTGTGTGTGTGTGTGTAGAGGAAAAAATTTGATTGATTTATTTGTTTTCTACAACAAAAATTCTACACACTTTCATTCATATCCTACGGCATCTGCATTTTAACCCTGGAATGCCATACAAGATTTAGTACAAATGTCAAATGGAAAAATGGGAGGGAAAGAAATCAATGTTACATAGATTTTTATGTAGCTCGTCACATGACAGTAATTCCTCTCAATACATATGCATAGAATCTATGTATCTAAAGTTGCTTGTTGAAATTGGGGCAACAGCGATCATTGCAAAAATATTACTTTGAATAACAATGACGTAAACACAGATTTAAAGACAAGTTTTTAAATTTTAAAACCAGGAACTGGTCCTGAACTGATACTGGGACATGCCAAAACTCCACATGTGTCTAGTCTAAAACAGAAAATTAAAGTGTAGCTAATGCCTAAAAAACACATCACACTTTTGGAAATTCTTTTTTTCTTTCTTTCTTTCAACCATTCTTGTATCACAACGCCAGCATAGTTTCATGCCCACTGGATGGACTATCATAAGGATAAGTTCCAGTGAAACCAGACTGCTGCCTCATAACTCTTTGGCATGTGGGCTCGCACAGATGTCACAATATGCTGATGTTGGAATCAGTGGGTATGTAAGGACACCCACACATGTTGATTCATCCTTTACCATGTTGGTAAGAAGTACACCCCACACTCAGAGACTTTCCAGCAAGCTTCTCCAAAAAGTCCTAAAGATATTCTGTTTTTTGCATAAATCAGATTTTTAAAGCTTTTGTTGCATCTACACTTTTTTATGTACGCTCACAATATTTCATCGTGTACCTAGTTTACCGTTATCATTTGTGAAACATAAATCTGAGACTTGATTCATGTGCCACCATTAGTTTTGAGAAAAGAAAATCATTTTAGTGGTAGGGGGTGAGGCTGGCAGATGGCGGTAATACATCTGCTGTCAGCAGGAAAAAAAACAGCAAAAATCTTTTCCCCTTTAATTTTGTATCATCTTACTTGCCTAACAGCTTACATAAAATTCCACAAACCTCCTCAGTTCGGCATGCTGAATTGAATGGCATATTGAGTTTTCTGGTCTGGTCACATGCATATCACACATAATTTTGGCTTTTAGGAAAATAATTAAAACCTCGTTTTTTTGCAGATTAGGTGGGACTCTCATGAAAGACCATTCAAAAAATGTTTACCCAAATGAGTTTCTACATTTTCTAGGAGTTTTTTTAATGCCTATTATGTGTTTTGAAAACACACAAATGATTAAGCACACCGCATTCAGTGAAGAAAAGACGTGGCTTAAAGCTTGTTTTTTAAAAGCTTGTTTTAAATTGACAGAGTGTTACTTTGAGGCTCTTTCTTACCCAAACTTCTGACCTTTTTGGTTGAAATCAGCTGAATTTAAAGGCACTTGTCTATTTTTCTCAAGCTGGCATTTAAAAGAAGACATTTTGTTAGGGCTGAAAAACAATCTTCACTAGTTTTTTCTTGAATTCTGCCCCTACCAATTATTGGCCTTATAAACATGCAGACTCTGTGTCTGCAATGTTACGTGGTGACTAACAAATCAATTCATCGCATGACAAATTAAATGCAGTTAAATTTCCTTTCTGATATATTGTGAAGGGCAGTTTTGACAGATTTAATATTCCATTTAATTTATAGTTTTGTTTGTATGGTTATTGTTTTTCTTTTCTTCCACTACCAGTATTGCGGGTTCTTTACAAAATCAAAGTTTGTTGATCTTTAAAACTTGTGTTATTATGCCTTTATCATTACATCCCTTTAAAATGGTCTGAAAATGACTATAGCTGTTTGTTTTTCAGGGGCAATTTATCATCCAATAAAATTTGTTATTGTTACTGATGACAAAAAATAGTCGAGTCATCAGCATATGTGGGGTCATCCCTGAACTAGGATATAGATATTAAAGGAAAGCAGCTTCAGTTCAAATTTGTAGTTAATAAATGACACAAAGTTGTCTAATACATTTGCATTTGAACTAATTCAGCAGCGTACCAGACAATCCCGCCTACTTTTCCAGTCGGTACATGATGATTATCTGTTGACCATATAATTGTGCAATTTGACATTTGAAATACATTTTCTTAATTGAAACATGGCGGTTTTGAAAAATCAAATGTTTTGATTAAAAGCTTGGCACTGGGATGATTTATTATCCATAATATATATATATATATATATAAGTTTTCCTTTCATCTGTATCGAAATTGGTTTATTTCACAAAACTTCAATGGAAACACTTTTTGGCACCACATGATCAAAAACTGGATGTTGCTACTGGCACAAACCACAAAAAAAAAAAAAAAAACAGGAAGTAGTTGGAGGATGATGGTACACCCTGTTTAATTGCTTATCTCGAGAACAAATTTATTCATGTGTTATTTTGTTTTTCTTATTTAATGGAAACTGCGCAATCACAAAACAGTTTTTTCAACAAGGTTTTGCGCCCATTTGTAATGGCAGCATAGAGATCCATTAATACTAAAACTTTACTGTTAAGAGGAATGTTGTTACGTCTTCTCTAATGAAGACTCAGTGCTGTGATATAGTCAGAAATCTAACTGAAAGCGCTGGAAATGGTTTTTTCACCTCCCAGGGGTAAATTTGTTATCCAGAGTAACATAACAGCTTTTATTTACTGAGAACTTTGGTTCCCAGAGGATTTCCCGCCAAGGGTGAAGCTGTATAACATGACACCAGCTTTCTGACTGAAGAGAGCCTTCACCACTGAAAGGACTCTCTTTGTGTCTGCCTCTCTTCTCTGAGTTGTTGGCTAGCCCTGGGGAACCCTGAGCCCAGCTCTTCTTCCATCTATTTCTGTCTTCTCTGTGGCGATGAACAGCATCGCTCTGTGTGTGTGTCTACCTGATGTATGCATTTGGAAACTGGACCGGGCGTATAATAGGGTTTCTCTATTCTATGTAGATAAATTGTTTCGGGGAGAGGCATGTTTAAAAAGTGACACTGCCACCACACCTGTTTAGGAGGAAAAAATGTGCACGCATGTGTTCTGGTGATCCCTGGTGGGCTGTCTTGTGGTAGCCTGAGTGATTAACGAGCGCCAAAAGGGGTGCTGACAGTCCAAACTCCTGGCCCACCCTCAACCCCCATGTGGGAAATGTGAATTATTTCTACCATTTTCTGGTTTTAGAATGCGCCAGGGTGAATTCTGACTGTTCAAACCCTTATAGTTTTTTTTGAAAGGTAGTGTTGATTTAGATTACGTCTTCACAGTTTGCTCAGTCCTTAGTCTGAATGAAAAGGTGGTGAAAGTACGTTGTGTGCTTGTATAATTTCATGTATGCATGACAAAGTGCCAAGCTTGGAGCAGATGTTTCTCCCTGAGACGGTTGAAAGAGTTGCACTGACGGTTCAGCTTGATAGTAAATCTGTGGTGGTACTTCAGAGGATGCTGCTGTGCCTGCTCTGAGTTTATGGCTGCTGTGAGAAGCAGTGAATGGGTGTTGAAATGTCATGTTGAGAAGTTGCTACAACTGCTCCAATTGGTGGCTTTTTCTCTATTTTTGCAGATTTTTTATTTTAATTTTTACAAGATCGAAGGAAGTTACTGCCCCTCACAACTGCTTGGTAAAGGTTTCCTCATCTGTTTTAATTACTGGATCCAGACAATGGGATTATGGTCAGCACTCTCACAGATTTCGCAGATTTCCACTGGTGTTAGGCCAAGGAAAGGCTCAACAACCATGCACACTCAGGATTCTTATCCTCATCTGTAGTCTTGTCATGGACCACTTGCAAAATGTGATTCTGAATACAGGTGGATAAAATCAGCTTCGGGATCAGGATGCTCTCTAAAGCTTTCCCAGGTGAGTCCCAGTTGGAGACCACAGGGCATGACCAGAACTTGCTGCTGGGGTTTTTTTAACACCTTGGGGTCCCTTGGATGATCGCCTGTTAACTGCATTTTACAAACCTTGATATGAAAGCAACATATGCAAGGATAGAGACAAACAAAATGGAACTTCAGACTGGACCTATGGTACTGGTCAAAATGGTATGCACATTTTCTCCATACATACATGGCATCCATCTATTTACACTGGTTTCTTTTTGCGTTCCATTGACATGCAAGCAAGGGAGACTGGTGTCAATAAATTGCTTTTGGGTGTCAACAACTCTGTTTTCATTGACCATATAATTGGGCAATTTGACATTGCCAAAATAACTGGAATAGTCTTCTGTCCCATCCTACAACCCTGAAAAGAATTGAGACACAAAGTCAAATGAAGAGAAAAATGAAGTACTATAATGTGCTAGAAGATACTTTTGATTTTGAATGAAAATCAGTTTGGGAGAAAATCTAAATGTTTACCTGTTCTATGGCATTAAAACTGATCTTTGTTTTAGCTCAGAGACACAAAGAAGATGCCTCTTTTAAGCCTCATCCTCTGCCTCTTGCATCCGTCCCCGCTCTCCACCCTCAGGTATCAACATTTCATTGAAGCCAATCAGGTCCAAGGATTACCTCCCTGTGGGATACATCTGATGTAAACATGGCTTTGGTTGAATTTAAATTGAGTATTTAGAATGAAGCGTAATGTTTTATAATGGGATGCATGCCTTCCTTTTGCATGCTAAATCTTGGCTCACGCAGGTGTAGATATACACACACACGGATGAGCTAGCATGCTCTTTTGTCACATCTGCTGTCGCACGAACCATCTTGACTTAATGTGAAAGGCATTCAGTCACATTAAGTCTGTTCATGTTCTAAACAGACAGTTTATTTGGTTGCTGGTTGTTCCTTTGAGGAAAATTGTTTAAATGTGTCAAAAAAACCAAAAAACCCTCCGTACATTTTTAATATTTTTGTATGACCTCATTCATCCTACATACATTTGGTTCTTCCTTGTCTTTTTCTCAGCATTGTCTCTGAATGACAAGTAAAGCTCAGGCACTACAGGCTTGCCAGCCAACATTGCCGTCAGGATACATCTTGTCAGTGTGTCTCTCCAACGTTGCTGACTGGCTCCTGGCTTCCTGTCATGGATGACTGATACCCATCCTGCATGAGAGCCTGAGAAATATATTGCTGTGGGGCTTATATGGTTTCAATAAAAAGGCTCTACAGGTTAAGATAATACTTTTTAAATTTTTTGTAAAGGCAGTGTCAGTGGATTTGACTGTTCAATTTAGGTAAATTCTTTATAGTTTATAATAGATTTGGTCCTATTACAAACAACAGGTGGTGGCTAACCAATGCTAACTACATTGGTTTGATTTGGTGTAATGACGCATTCAGTTGAGACAAGACAAAAGGTTATGAGATTTTAGAGTTTCAACTAAACTAAAAGTACCATTTTGTTTTTTTTGACAAATTTAAGCACTTTACAGGAAAACAATTTCTAAAATTCAAATCTGTGCAAAAACATTCCCACCTTGGTTTGAGTAGTCCATATATTGTGGTTGCTCTCCAACACTGTTCGACAAGAATGGTCCAAGTCCTAACATAGTCTTAGAGTTAGGACTAAGTTATTTCTAACTCTGTTTTGGATTTGGTGCTAAAAATGATTAAATAACTTGCACTTCTTGAAAAAACTGTGCTAACGGTTTAGGTTAGCACTTATTGGAAACAACAAGTGCTAATAATCCAGCTTAAGGGTTGTTGGCAACCAGTGGTTAGCTAGTAGTGTTATAACTAATCTCGGTATGAAGTTATTTATGTTTTGCCCGTCATTAGGTCACCGTTTCTATTTTTAGCTAAAAAAAACAAGTGGGATAGTGGAAAATGTAAAAATTATGACGGTTGCTTTAGAGCTTACATAGAGGAGTATTGCCAGTCCAAACCCATGTATTAACACAGCATGGCTGAAACTCAAGAAATCCTTCCCTTTGTACTTCACAAGTGTCTCAAACATAGCATTTGCCAAGTTTAAAGCAATCACCTTCACATTAATGGTTCCTACTAACGTCTGGTGCTAATAGAAAATGGCCTATTAGCACAAGACGCTAATATGCTGTCTCACAGCATTTTGTGAGACAGACTTTAACCAGAAATAATGTGACACAGTTTGAGGAAGAAATGCAGCGATATGTGATTTGGAAAATAATTTTTTGCTAAACAAATAGCATTTATATATGGTATGGATTTCTTTCATATTTTGTGTCTAATTGGTGATTAAAATGATTAACTAGTGAGGCTGCTGACTGGCTAAAGCTAGGTTTCTAAGCATACCAGCCTCGGAAAAAGTCTGAAAACTTAAATTCCAAATTGCTGGAGGTACTTTGGACATAAGAAGTTGTAAAAGTTGGAGGAATTTTTATTTGCACATCTGGTCGCTTATTTCTCCAAAACAGTGGGACACAGGTTTGTTAGATTTTAGAAAATAGAGAGATTCACAGTGTTATTGCTTTGTGAGTCAAAAAGTACATGGCACTGAATTATAAAATCCAGTAAATTTTCTGATTGGGAAGGACAGTACAACTTGGGTATGACACTATTCCCCAATTCATTCTCCAAGGCAAACCGACTGCAGCACAATTTTATGCCGAGTACATCATAACACTAATGCCGTTGCATCTTTCGTATTGACTTTTTCTTTTGAAATGGCAGAGAAATTCGGAAAATGTGGGACTTATATTTTTAAAAAAAATAAGAAATCACATTAAAACAAAATGTACTCAAACTGAGAAGGTTTTTTCTTAGACATTTCATTTTACTAGTGTCTTTGAATGAACTTTGTTTAGGTAGTTCATTTACATAATTTACTTCAAACTTCTATGTACCCAGTTCTATACAGCTGCATAGAGGTGGCCTGTATTGCTCCATGTTGCTATTATTGGAACAATAGAAAAGCTGATCTTACAGAGCTCTGGAGAGAATGTTGAAATGTGGTCCATTAGGATTTGTTCAGCATTTCACTTTCATCGTGACGCATCACTTTGAAGCCTTTCTTTCAGTTGCAAATCTCCTTTTATTGTATCCTCCAAAGGTACCTTACATACAAGTTGAGCATTATGTGAGAAAATGATACAGAGATCAAAAGTTATTCATGTGTCCTTTGTGAATGTGGATCCATGCGTTTTTTTTGAAGCTTGGAGAATTTATTTCCACCTGCGTCGGCTGCTCAAACCGTTATCTGTGATTAGATTGGAATCTTTTATTTCGTTGTTTTGTTTCTTTTTTAAATAATGAAGAAAAAAAAAACAGCAGTGGAGGCTTGGATTTTGCAGATTTTAGGATGTAAAGACAGGAAATTACACCTTAGCTGTACTATTTTGCCTGGAGAAACCTCAAGAATCTTGGGTTGGAAAGTGAGGATGGACTCGCCAGCCTTCTGATTGAGAGGGGCTCTCTGCGGACTCAAAGCGGGTGTTTCTACAGAGCAAACACTGATATTTCCAGCAGCAGAAATCTTTCAGGAACTTTAAAGCAGTGACTGCTTTAAAGAGTTGAACAAATAAAAAGCCAGTCAAGGTTACAATTTCTTTGTCCCAAGGCTAGCTAAACTAATTTTTTTGTTTGTTTTTTGCTTTATCTTTAACTAAAATCAGTTTCACACCATCTCAGTAACCAAAATGGCTTTTGTTTTTAATGTCATACCAAGGTAGCAACATTTAGCCCTCCCTACTTATAATCATCTCTAATAATTTGCTACAATTGGCTATTAAAGGGGCAGCATCATGTTTTCCAGGCACATATTTGCATTTTATACTATAATCAAGTAACTATTACTTTCAGCTGTTTTAAAAATGCTACATATATTAAATATGACTTAAAAAGTTACTTCCTGATTCAATGCCTTGAAATTGGACCTCCGTCTATAAAGTCTTGCTAACAGTGCTAAGGGAATAACATGGTGTGTGACTGCGCTGTGTCAAACTAAGAGCAGATGAGTAATTAAAGTGTAGAAATATTACTTGCAGAATAATATATATCTGAATTTATTGCACATAAATATGTAGAATGTGACGTGAGCTCAAAGTGCGACGCTACAATTAGCTTACCAAAGGATTGTGTTTAAGAATAAGAGTGGAAAAATGGCTTAAGACCGTTAATACCACATCAGGTATGGAAAACCACAAACGCAAAAATTCAATCATATAGAAATCTATTGTTAATCTCTTCATGTTAAATAAATAAAAAATATTACTTATTTAAGTATTAGGTCATTATTTCAGCTTGGCTCATGCAGATCTGATCTGATCGTTTCCATAGCAACAATCAGAAACAAGACCTTGCCCCAGAAGTACAGTGAGCTCACTGATGAGGTCATAGATGACGTCATGTACGTCACAGTAGATCAAAGAAGTTCTAAAGCTTGAATCTCAATGCATCAGTCAGGATCCAGACGGTTCTCGGAGATTGGATATTGTGCAGAGTAAGAATGTCTAGTTTTTCGCACATGCTCGTTTCCTTGTTTATCCCGTTTGGTTGGAGCCTTGGATATGCCCTCACCACAGGTATGAAGAAGATAATGGACTATTACTTTCCAGGGAAGGACTCGGACAAAGGTGTCTCAGGACAAGGATTTTTCAACAGATACCAAGGAACAAACTGACCCGGCCGGGTCAGACTTCAACCTGACCAAGACTGTACGAGATAGTGCTGAGGATGAAGGTATTGTCCTTGGGTAAACTTAACCAGCTGGTAAAGTTTTCTCAAAGTTGATGGTACATATTGAGCGCGAGAGTTCAGCCGCAGTAAAATCTACCCCGGCTGGGGAAGATTTATCTGCGGCTGACCTCGCAGCCAAAACTTTTGCTGAACTGACAGCGGAAGCTTTGACTTCATTGGTTCCCTCTGTGGTTTTGCCAGAGAATACTTCTCCAAAAGGCACAATTGCCTTTCAATTGTGAGGTACCAAGTTCCCCAGATGGGGAACTTGGTACCTCAGAGGAAAAGAGAGCCGCTAATTTGTCCCAAGAAACTTCTCGAAATGGTCAGTTCACCACTATTTTTGAGGTTGACTGTTCCCCAGACAGGTACATCAATTCAGGACAGAGGGTTGGCTCCGGCATTCCAGATGTAGGCAGGACAGTAGCTGCAAGCGGACATGGGAAATAAGAAGAAGAGCTACTTTAAGTTCTCCAATGAATTAAAAAATAGCTGGGCGAATGCCACTTTCCAAAGTGCCCTGAACCTGAGCATCACCAGAGGGCGCCTCGCTCGGGAAAGGGTTTTTCTGGAGGCACCGTCCATCCATGCTGTGCGAGTCTCATCCACACAGTTCTCAGACATCCAAGCAAACATTTTTCTCAGAAAGACCTGTCCCCAGTTCTGATGAAGATAACTCTTTTCCTCCTGAGCAACAGTTTCCACAGAAGTTTAAAAGATCAGCTCTGCCCAAAACTTTCACCTCTGGAGTTGGTGAAGGATAGTCTGCGACGACCTGACGCTCACACTGCTTTAATCGCTCCACGGAGAGAACATGACATCTTTGTACATTAAGCAGGAATGATGCTGAGGACAAATTATTTTTCTCCTAGGCTGGAGTCTCCAGTCCTGGGCTGCTTTTAGCTAATTCTCACTCAATCCATCTCTGAAGTGAATAGAGTTAATTAGCAGTAAGTTAATTTGATTTGGAACACTCTTTCTTCCCTCCTCACAGTTAATAGGAAGCAGCATTCATCAACTGTGCTTTGCTGAAGGTATTGACTTCAAAGAGAAACCCTAGATTTTTTTTAAAACACAAGGACATTCTTTCACACTACTTCCAATTCTGTATTTTAGGATCTTTTTGAAAGGCTATAAAGAGTATTTCATTACTTTGTTTCACGGGGTGGACAAGAAGCATTATTATTATTTGTCAGAATAGTGAAAAAAAAAAAAAGTGTCTTCCTGGCTGGGTTTATAATTTTGCCAGATACCCAAAGCTTATCATGCAGCTTGAGCCTTTGCCTCAACTTCTCGTCTGCACTCCAAAGGGGTCTTTTTGTTCGACTGGGAACGATGTGCTCACCTTCCGTGCCAACCACACCTGCGTGCTCGCACAAAAGGGTCCAGAAGCAGTAAGACATGAATTACCATGCATTGAAAGATACAGAGCCTGCCAGTTCTAGGTCTGTTTTTATCTTGAAAACGCAAAAAACCCCCCCAAAAAAACACGGGCTGAACGCATGTGACTCATGTCGACGGCAATTAGCGTGCCGGTGTATCTGGAGAGGTGTGGCGTTGGAGGCGATCGGGTGTGGGAGGAAAGAGGAGAAAAGACGGAAGAAAACAACTCTACGTTGAGTTATTTATTTATAAAAGTATTTTTTGAAACTCTGTTTCTCTGCTGGGTTTTCAACAAACGTGCTTGTCAGGAACGGCGGTTGTTTTACATGAAAAACACGAGGCCGCGTGGTGCGATCAGAGGCTGGCGACGGTTTAACGCACTCTACTTCCCAGGCTGTTGCTTTCCCTCTCCCTCGCCCACTTTACGCCGTGTACCGTTTTTTTTTTTCTTTTTCTTCTTCTTTTTTTACTTGACTGATGTGTTCCCATGAGTGAGAATAAAGAAGCAAAGAAGCAACAAATTCAATTACTCTTTGGAGTGCCGCTCGCGAGAGAACGAGTGAAGTCAGGTGAGTTTAGGCTCGGATGTGAAAGGAAAGCACTAAAAAGGCATGACACTCTGACGGAGGGAAATGTAGGCTTCAATACAGACTGGTCTGCTGTTAGTGTGGGGTTTAATAAGCAGGGCAAAGGTTCAGATGTGAGTTGGCAGTTAAAAGCGTTCCTTCATGCACTTCTCCAAAAGAAAGGCTCTCTTTTTCACCTTAAATCAAATACCAATAGATACATAGAAATTACAAAATAAAAAAAAAACACTCCATTCTAAAGGGCTCCACACACTACAGCGCTCTACCTCTATTCATTTCCAAGGGACTTGTGCAATGAGGTGACGATCGCTTACTCTCCGTCAGCCACACCTGGTGAAATTCCTGCATGCAAGATTTTGCTGTATCTTCGTGCCTGATTGGACGGATCGCCCCTATGGATGCCATTCAGTGTACCCACCCCAACACCAGCATGTGGGCGTCGTCAGAATATTACCAGCAAGTGCCTAAGTTGTACAGTAAAATAGATGGAGAGCTGCCCTCACACTCTAGTGACGGGTTTATACCCCAAAGCCCGGCATGAATGATGGAGTGAAGGCCACTTCCCACATAAACATAACTTATGATGTTTTTGCCACATCAGTCTGTTTAGATTCTATTATAAAAGTACTGCAAAATTACTGAAATGTTATCAAGAGGAGATTTAATTTATTAAATATAAACTTTAAGCTAAAATAATTTTGGTGGAATCGTTAACCTTGCATTGCATGAACACAGTTCAGTCTTTTTCTTTGGAACTTTAAAGTTGTCGCCAATGTCAATGTCAGAGTTGATGTATTTTCTCTTTCTTTTTGTTTGAGTTTTTTTCCCTTTCTTTTTAGGTTAAAACATCAGAACGTTGTGGACCAAAACCAAACATTTGTCGAAAAATCCTCTAGGATTGTATTTTGGTGGTTCAAGCAGAGTCGAGGACCAAAGAAATTCCTCTTGATGTTCATTGTTATAATTTTTCTTGAAAAGGGCAGCTAAATTATTGACACACAAAGCTTCATGTTATGCTGTTACTAGTACCTGTTGGTAATTCATACAGACCAAATTAGATAAGGTTATTGAGCAAAATGTATCCAGTTCGTGATTTACTATCTTAGCGTCTCAAAGGCAGATAAACTTACTAATAAAAAAAATAAAACTTGAAATAAGTTTCAAGTGAAAGTTCATGTATGCAGTAGGAAAATATAAAAGCACAAAACTTTATCCGAGCAAACTGTACCAACAAAATCTTTCAAACCATAATTTGTGCCTCAGATGTCCATTATTGATCGGCATTATCAGCATAATGACATTTAAAGGCAGAAAATATTTAAAGTGGATTTAGGAGCGGGATTCAGTAGGGATACCCTGTACTTTCTGGGGCGACTATCTCTTGGCCAGCTGGATAATGCTGCTTCAGGAATGAGAGAATGGAGCTCAAGGGATCTCTGCTTATACCTCACTGTCAGGCAATTTAACATGGGTGCCAGAAAATAGCTAGATGGGATTAACTGAAGTATAGGACATGGTGCGCCAGTATATTCTCTCTAAAATAATCAAACTACCTGAAAGTCACCTTGAGAGTTGGAGAAGCTTAGACACTGCAGGATATTTGGACTTTAAGATAAAATTAGGATTCATAAAATGCATCTATGACTCATTACACCCATTATTTGCTCAAATGAACTTTTTAGAGGTCTTTCTATTGGAAAGACCTCTAAAAATATCCCCCCAAAAGTCAGCTGATTTTTTAAATTCAGGTCTTTATTCACCTCCTAGTGGTCAACCAATTTTACAGCAAGCCGCAATAAAAACAACATGCCAACAATTATTTAGCCAAAAGGCGTGGCACTAGATTCACCTGCTTCAACCAGTGGACATTAAAAAACAAAACTTGTCGATCAAATGTATAAAAGTGCTGTTATAACTGAAAATGTGAACAATAATTAATAATGCTGTGATCTCTCTGAGATCTTGGAAGAGCAGAAGCTCAACATAAACACTCCCTTAAACTGGAATTCTTCCTGGGAAAGTCAGACTTCACTGAGAAACCGAACGTTTGGTGTCCAGTATGGCTGTGCGCATACAGACTGAAGTAAACGATGTTGGTATTATCTTTTCATTAGCACGTCTAATGGTTTGTATGTGCTGTAAAAATATTTTTTTACCTTTTGTGTTCGAATACTTGAAATGGAACGAAGCATATCACCGGCGTTCATTGTGAATTGTAGGCGACGCCGGCAGGACATTGGGCTGGTTTATACCAGACTAGAACTTTATCTACTCGGATGCGTTTCAGTTTTCAGCTCTGTGCTGGGGTTTTTCCAAGACAAAAAAAACAAAATAAAACAAAACAAAAAACCCATCCCGTCTCATCTCATGCCGACTGTAGCAACGTTATTCAAACTGCAATGGCTGCAGTAGCACAGGGGGTTCTTTTCAGAATGGAAAAATGATATTTACTCGTCACTCTAGCCAAGTCAGTTGGTTTTGCTTTTTCTTTTGGTGAGAAGGAACAGAGCAAGTGTCCATAGGAGCATCAGACTCTTCTGGATAATGTGAGTAAACGCAGGCAGTGCGTCACATACGTAATGAGATTCTCCACTCTGTTGAAATCCAGCGCCCCTCAGCACCACAAGAGGACAAACAAACCCCCCTTTTCATGAAGTTGTCTTTCTGGGAGGAAACTAACCCGACGTTCACTTGTGCATAGACGCATTTCAACACTGCGTGTTTGAGTCCCCCACCAGTCATGCATTTCTCCCTCTCCCCTCTGTTAATCTGGGCAGCCTGTTAGTATGCAAATACATTATTTGGAAGAACCCCCTGCCCGTACGCCGCGCGCACACAGGCAGAATCCCGAAGAGATTTGCCGCTGCCGCGGTGGAGTAAACAACACTCCAGCAGGGCAACAGAACCAGAGAGAATAAAGCTTGTTTGCCCTTTTTTGTCAGTCAGTGTGTATTCAGTAACAGGCCCAACTTGTTCCTTCCTTTTCTCTTCTGGTAATCCCTTTCTCATTATCATCCTTTCTTTTCGTTTGCCTCGGAAAAACGGCTTAGTGCCAAAAAGCTGCGCCAAAACACAAGCTGATTTCCGGACTGTAGCGTCTCTTCTTTTTGGGGTTTGGGAGAGATTTGTAGAGCTGCTGTTCAGCGGATGTCCGTGTTTCTCTGTGGGATTATTGGCAGGTCATTGTTGGACATGACTCCTGGTCGCAATGCCAAGACACACATTACTCAATTAAGTTGAGAAAAGGAAAAGGATAGACTATTTAGACAATGCAAGAAATAAGATCAAATACTCCTGCACTTAAACTGCAAAATCTTCACCAACATGTAAAATATTGCCTGTTTTGCCACAAAGAAATTACAGTTCAGTATGACTTTTACAAAACCCGACTTTCTCAAGACCCAAGTATGTTCTTGGAAATACATACCTGGCAAGCATAGTTTAAAGTATGTGTCAAGTTTTTTTTCTTTTTGATTTCACTGTGCAATCCCAACTTGAAAAGGATGGTCTCTTGTGAAATATAACTGGGGTTCACTCAAGGAGTCTTCATTTTAGTTATTTTTATTTTTACATGATGCTCCAATCATACAGGTGAAAACCCTCAAAAGAAACAGAAACATCTAATTACATTGTGAACTCAACTCAAGACAAATACACTGTGAAAATCCAAAATAAATTTCCACCAATTTAAATCATTTAATCCTAAAGTATAATAAACATTAAGTATTTTATCGTAAAATTAAACAAATAAATTAGCATTTTTCATCAACATTTGTTCTGCTTTAACTAATAAACACCAAGTGTATATAAATATGTATACTTTTTTTTTTTTTTTTAAATATTAAAACAATCAAACAGTCAAAGTTCATATGAAACAGTATTAGGAGCTTACCGGCTGTCCTTCACAGTTTTTTTCTTTTAAAGATTTGCACAGTTTGCGCCTTGCATGCTATCAGCACTGTTTGCCACACATGCTGTGCCACTGTCTCAAACAAGAGCGAGAGGTCAGCCACACCAAAAGTACACTCCCTGATTGCCAGGAGATTGACTCCACCTGGTTCTCAGCTCTAGCAGGCAGAGTAGAAAGAAGCAGCAGAGGGGAGTGGCTTCCTGGCAGTTCACCAAAACAGTATGTTCTTGCCAAGGAGGCAAGAACGATGGATCTGCAAGTGGAACAGACCGTACTTGATGTCACCGCTCACCTGAGACCTTTCCTGGAGTTTCAGTAACTTCTCCTGTTTACTTAAGAATGTCATTATTTTCTCATTTATTAGAGATAGTGAGCGTTTTCACTCCTGATGCTCCGGTACACTTGGTTCAATTGGGGACCATAATTGCAACATTTGCTACATTTTCAGCTGGAGCAATTCACTTTAACCCTGCACTTTGCCAAAAAACCCTTTGAAAAACCTGTTCCCGTCTTCACTTGTGGGGAAGCTGAAATAGGAACCACTGAAGAAAACGACACAAAAACCTGAAGGTACTGAGCGCAACTTCCTCTTTCACAAAATGTAAATAAAAATGGAGTGGGATCAGTTTTTAGCGGTAGTAGGATGACTCTTTGGTCCTTGGCAAGAAACCCCGAGTCATTTCTTCCTCTACTGCAAGACTTGTGCATTATTTGACCCTGAATGCCCTGCGCTATAGTTCGCTTCCTGCTTTTTCCATGTGAGGAAGCTGAAGTTTGGCTGTAACTGGACATCATGCACAACTATAATCCCAAATATGTCCCCTAAGTGGTTTTAGCAAAGGTTCCAGAAGACGCTAGATCAGTCATTGTGGTCGACTCACTGCTCAAAAGGAATGGACTTAGACTCATGTTCCAGATGGCCATAACGGCAGAAAGGCATTTTATGTCTTCTTTGGAGAAACCACCTGTAATATTAGCTGTACTGAGCTGTTTTTTGATCTGGTTGTTGAATCATTTTAAGGTTTTCCTGTAAAATATCTCTTTCTTTGGGGAAAAGACTGACTTTGACTGCTGACTGCCTTGAATACAAGCTGAGCCATAGATATTTGAAAAGGGTTTCTTTTCTAGCAAAAGCTGACAAAGCTTATTGTAAATGACACCATGAACAAGAGATTCAGTCTCTTTGGGACACATTGTTGTTTCTATCCCCGCAAAAACGGCTCATATTCAGGAACATCAGAGCAGCTCTGGTGGGCAGTGAATAACAAGTATTCTCTATCAAAACATGAAACTGCATCTCTCTTCAGTGTGTCTGGATTTGGGTGGTTCCGTTTTTTGTTTTGTTTTTTGTCTTGCTGTGTGCCTGTCCCTGTAAGTCCCATTCCAGTAGTCCACAGAAAGAAGACATTCTTCTCTGCAGTGTTACAGCCTTGTTAAACCCATTCCCCTCTGTTAAACCTCGCCTTTCTCCTGGCCCCCTTTTCCCCGGCGCCTCCGTTTCTCTGGCCAAGTGAAAGGCAGTCAGTCCGATGCCATTCACAAGCAAAAGAACACAATGCCTGATTGGTGTCAATTAGCTAAAAGCTTCAGAGAGCGCTTTTGATTGAATACTTTTGCATACATTATCTCTTCCTTAGTCCACCCGCTTATCCGGGTGATTGATTGGCACATGGACGAAATAAAAATGAGCATTTTTCCCTTTCCTTTCTTTCCCTTATAAACCTTTTTACTGGAGCTGGAGTCCGATACGGCAACCAGTTGCCAGCAAGCTGCTTTCATTTCCTAGTCAGCCCCTGTACAGTGTGTTTTTTTTTTTTGACACACCGGGGCGAGAAGCTTGTGTGTGCCGCCAAAATAAAGTGTCACAGCTTCGGTTACTGTCTCTTTCCACGTCTGTCGCAATCGAAGCCATGACCTCGTTCTCATTAGCTACACTTCCGTCGCAAGCGGCTCGTGAACTGGTCTTGAATGGATGTTTTTTTTTGTTTTTTTTAAGCTTTTTTTTCTGCCTCTGGAAAAACAAGCACTTCCACAAAACGGAGGCCCGCGTGTAAACATGTAAATTTATGCTACAAGGTTCGTCAGCGAGATTCCTTCAAGGTCTCTTAACTTAATTAAGCTGAGCAGTGGTCTCACGAAGTTGGAGAAGTGGTAGACCTTGGAGAAGCGCAGCTGCGCGGAACGTTTTAAATGCCAGTTGTATTTTTTATTTTATTTTTAATGAGTAAGTTGTAGTTTGACGGTGACGGCGTCGTTGTCGAGTCAAAAGTTTGGCAACAAGCATCTTGTTAGATAATAAAAATGACTTAACTGGAGAGAACATCCAACAGATTTAACTGCCTAACGAGCTCTCTTGTGTCGGAAGGCTCAAATCAAAGCCACTCCCTTAGAAACAGGCTGGTTAATGATCCTGATCCGGCATCAGAACCGCGCCGTTGCCCTTGTTGTTCAATCATTCTCTTTATGCCTAGCGCCTACATTAGGGCTGGAATTGTGTTGCAATATTCATGTTTCTAGCCATGGGAGGAAGACAGGATGAGAAAGAAAATCATCATACCTGCTGCAGGGTAAAGAGAAGATAAAATAGCCAAATGAAGCAGGATGAAAAGGTTCTTTTTTCTTTCAGTTTTCCTCCCAAAGAGCGGCTTATCTCTTGGAAGCTATCTCTGCCTTCAAGGCCCATTTCTACCTTCAGCAAGTTTTCTTTAGGGGTAATTCGCTTATATTCCCCGCTGGCCTCCTCTGACTTTATACTTTGCCACACACACACGCACACACACACAAAATCCTGCCCGCAGCTGAGATTCGTCTTGAAGGGGACCCTCGTCTGAACTCCCACCGCGCTCCTCACCCATGACCCCCGCCAGAACTCCCAACCGTTAAACACGGCATTATTATTATCGGGGCCTGCGCCGCGGGGAGAGGGAGAGGGAAAAAATGTAGAGTGGGAAAATGAGTGAAGTACCTTAGGGAGTGTTGGAGGACCTGATTATGTGGGAGAAGCTTACTGTGTGAAATGCTGATTGGCTTCAATTAGCCTGCTGGCACCTGCGGAACATGTGTTTCCCAGCGGGGGGTTTGGGGAGGGAGGAGTCCACTTCCAACACCACCATGGCGAGTCCTTCACTGTCTGGCAGAGGAGCGCATCATCAAATGAATGGGATCGGGCTTTAGTACAGAAAGGGGATCAAAGCCAAGCTTAAATCTGTCTTCATAGTGGGGTAAAAAGGAGGTGTCATGTCGCTGAAACGCTGATGGCCTACCAAGAAACATACTCTCTACTTGAAAACATTTTGATAAACATTTCATTTTAAATGAATGTTCTTAAAGCAGAAAGAATCTGTCAAACTGAGAACAGAAAATTATAGTCTGTGACAGTATAACACTATTTTTATGGTCTTAATTAATGTAAAACCTATCTATTCTACTCCTTGCGGTTCTGCTGTAGGGTTGACTGATTTGATTTTATTATTTTTTTCAATCAGTCATCAAATAATTAAACTAATGCTTGGAAACGGTAATTGATGCAAACTCAAACACCAACTCAATTCTTTCCTGAGTCTTATTCTAATCAAAATGTATGTTTTTAGTTTTTTTTTTAACATTAAGTTTTGCGTTGTCACAAATACAGGACTTTTTTACTAATATTTTTAAAAATAAACCTCTAGTTGCTGGGTTTCAGAAATACATCAACTATAGTATTAATAGACGGGTCCATGTACAAGCCGGCGTTATTAGCATAGTGGCTAATTGCAGCATTTATTGAGTTGTATTTCAGACGTAAACGATTAGCAGTTTAGCTGACCTTCTTCTTTGTTACCATGGACTAGCCTAGCAACATATCTCAACAGAGAATGCTCATTTATGCCAGCTGACATGTTTAATACTTCAGGAGCTTTACGAACCTTTAACTGTCAATCTTGAAAATCCTCCGCTAAGTCTGTCACGCTAGTCAACTTTTCATCCACGTCGTAGCTTTAGGGAAATGTTGACGCCCTTTGTCTTTCCCCGATGAAACACTTTAGTCTGTTTTTAATCTTCCAGTTCGAGCTCACAGCAGGGACAGCCAATCATCATAGGTTAGGTGAGGTTCTAGAAGGGAGAGGCAAGGGCTGCTGTCTCAACTTTTTTGCCAACTTGGTTAGACCTAATCTAACAAAACTGCCTCAGGTCTGTCAAGAATATTGATTGTTTTGACGTCGAAAGGAAGTGGGAGGTAGGTCGGAGACCTCTCTGCAGTTGGACTGAACCCTGAATAGGGCAGACAAATGGTTGACGAAATCCAGAGAAATAAAAAAAATTTTAAAAAACGGGCAAAGTTAATAACATTTACATGCAGATGAATTTCTGCATGTTGCTCCGCCGGAAAGACTCAAACATTTAACTTTTTTTTTTTTTTTCACTGCCTCTTCTCGCGCTCCTCTATTTTTATTCAGCTCCGGCCCATTGTAAAAGACGTCTTCTGCTTGCTTTTTCAATTTGAGACACAACTCGCCGGGTGAGATAGAGCCTTCATGTCGGGGTACAAATCATCCCAGTGTGTCGGAGAAATTGAATTTCCCATGAATACGTGATTGGCTGGGATGTGCCTCTCGGCATGCGCGGCGGCTAATCCTCCGCGGTGCCGCTGTATGAGAGAGAGAGAGAGCGGGAGGGGGGGAGAACAGGAAGCCGGTGCGGGGCCCGTGACAGCTGCACACACACACACACACGCACGCACGCACGCACACACACACACACACAGTGGGAGAACACACCTATGTGATGACATGCTCCTGAGGAACAAAACCCCAAAGTGTCACAATCACACACTCGCAGCGGGTCGCCGGCAGCTGCCTGTTTGTGTGTGACTTCAGAGCATGCTGGGCGCACATGTCGCCGCGATTACAACCCGCTGGGTGTGTGCAGACGCGAGGGCTTGTGTCCCCTCATGCTGCTGCTGCCCTCTCTTCACAGTCGCATTTACAGGCCACTTGTTGGGCCCCTGCAGTGCGCCGCAGCACAACTCTAGTATCATGCCTGTCATCGAGCCCCGTGGTAAGAGCCTCTTGAATTCAGGCCCTCCTGTCATTTACACAAAGAACACCATCTACTCCCCTTGTAGTGCATGCTGTACCGCATCAGGCAGAGATAATTTTCTCATGTATTTCAGGAACCTGCAACGGGCAAACGAACGCAAATGTGGGACAATGGCTCTAACATATGCAATAGGGTTATAATAGTTTTGGTTTTTTTCCATTATGGATTAGTTTTATTGAATTTGATGGGGGGTTTTTTTGTGTGTGTAATTCAGTTTTTTAATTGGTGTGTTTGCTAGTTTTTATGAGTTAAATGTTGTGTAGTTTTTTTCGTACATTGGTTTATATAAGGTGCAGAATTCAAAAAGGTCAACATATTGTACGGTGATTATGTATGCATCGATTGGGTAATAAATAGTCAACAGAAGATGCCATTTTCAAACGTTTTCAAAGATTGTCAAACAACCAGCTGACTCTGGTGTTTTTTCTCAACTTTTTATGTTGCCATTTTGTGGATCAGAATAAGTGTGGCCAGGAGGAGTAAAAAGTGCCGTAATTTGCCAAAACCTGACGTAAACTGCTTTTGTGGGAGGGAGGGGAAAAAGCAACTAAATTTCACAGCAGTTTGAAAAACTAATGAATGGATTCATATATGTGAAAACAAAGGAAGTTTGTTTCAGTTAACTTTAAAAACGCACCATATCGTTCTAGTATACTTTCCCCCATTAATTATCATTTTTATTTCAGTTACCAAAAATGCTCTTTCAATTTTTGTTGAGCTATACTAGCCTTGATACACAAGTACTTTTGATTGGATGTACCTATACAGACCATATTTTTGTAAGAGACTCGCCTTCCATTGATGGAGGCCCGTGTCAATATTCTTGGGTTTTATCGGGATACTGAAGACATGAAAGTATTTGTAACATTTAGTAAACAAAAATGTGGATTGACATTTTAAGACACTATGTGGTCATTTCTGATGTGAAACATCTACATTGATTTACACCACTGTTCCATGTTTTCTCCATTTGCGGAGAAAATGATACTAGAGTTGATTGTGGTCAAAGACATATCTTTGTAACTCTTGTCTCCTCATCCGGTCAGGGAAATTCTCTTCCTTGCATAATGGACGCTGTTGTGAGGCATTTCAGCCTACTTCCTGCTTTCAGACAGGTTGTGTTTGAAGTGCTTTCTTGATTCTACAGATCAGGTAGTTACCAGGCCTGGGTGTGGCTAGATTCTTTCGAATTGCTCTACAAAATCAGCATTAGTTACTGCACCTTTCTGTTCAAGGAGCTAATACTTTCTTGCTGTACTGTCCAGAGATCCACTCTGTATTTACAACATTCAGTTTGTTTGCAACCTGCCTGTAGGACTTGACCATCACTATTAGCCAACTTTCTAGGGGTTTCCCATCATTTGTACTAAATGAGGAGAACCTCCACCGAGAGGAAACTTGATCTGGCTCCACAGGGAGCTCGGATGAATAGGTTTAGAAGGAACTTGTGTTGTGTTTGTGTGTGTTCTCTGGTTAGGGGTAATTGAGCTTGATTGGATGAGTGGACAGTCTACGGAAACGATCCAGAGCTCCAGAATGCCGTGTTTGCAAGAAGCTGCCAAAGCCAGATATGTTGAAACGAACTTGCCTTCGCAAATCCCACATAATATCCTATCATTATCATTCCACAGGCTTTTAACAGATTATTAGCAGAAAATATACTTTTGTTTCGTGTCCTCTCCGAAGCGTCCAGCACTTCCTGTCCTCTTGATCTGACATGTAATCTGCTCCTTCTCTTCCCACATACTTCCCTCTTTCTTTGACCTTGTTGCCCGTGCCAAACAGGACAATGGCGAGTAACCTGGCACTGCTGCAACACCAAAGAAGAGACGGAGAGTTTTTTAGCTGTGCCCAGACAGAGGAAAGAAGGGTTGCTAATCTGATAATGGCTCCAGGGCAGAATGACTCTTCCTAGGCTGCATTGTGGCTTCACACAGTCATCTGTCAGCCCCGGAGTCTCCTGTAATTACATATTCTTCATGTGGATACAGCCAAGGAGATCAGGCACAGAAGGCCGGTCAGCACATTGAGACGAGGGATGATTGAAAAAAAAAGAGAGAATCAAGTTTTTTTTTTCTTTTTTATGAGTGAGGAGAAGGATATAGAGGCAGACAGAAAGAGAGGGAGGTTGGTAGTATGAGTAACCGGCTCTTGGTAACATGTAGAGATAAGGACAGGGTGGGTGATTTTCCTTTTGATTTGGAGCTGTTGTATGCGTTTACAGCTACAGTGATGAAAGCAGTCATTCCTCATTTCTCCTAGCATTATGTCACAAAAACAAACTTTAATGTATTTTATAAGAAATTGGTGTGGTAGACCAACACAAGTAGGGCCTAATTGTAAAGATGAGCCAACTGTAATTGAAGTGAAAGGTGATTCTGAGGGTTTCTGCGGAAACTTCTGCCCTGTCAGATCAGATGAAGTGTCTGTGAACATCAAATTTCAAGGCCTGCCACAGATTCTTAACTCGACTTAATCCGTTTCATCGTAACTGAAGCGATTTAGTGTGATTGTTCTGCTTGCAGCCTCTAACTGGTTTTCTGCCTCTGCTCGCTTTTGATCGCAATTTCTGAGTTTCCAAGTTAGGGATGCAACATAACGCCCCAAGAGGAGGGAATTTTGACTCAAAGTTTCAGGTTGTAGAGGAATCCAAAGTTAGTTGTCCAGGTTAGCTTCATGCTAATTAAACTTGAAAGGTCTTAAACCGATTTAATATTAAATCAAGTGAATTAATGAGATTCTTCGCTGGAAGGAGAAGCTAAATTTTTTTTTTTGTTCAGTTATTAAAGTCAGAAACAGTTGAGTAAATAAAAAGCTTTTAATCCTGTTTATTCCAGATTTAAAGGATTAATCTGCTGAAATAGCTGTTTCTGTAATGAAATAAATCAGGATGTTTTTGCAGATTTTATTATGCAAACATTTTATTTGGTAAACTTTCCAAACTGATTTGTGTTTTACTAGTGAGGGCTAGTGTAGCAATGGTTTTCAGTTGTGTCGTGGTGCAATTGGTAGTGCTGTTGCGCTGCAGTAAAAAAGTTATGGGTTGAAATCCCAGACTAGAGTTTTTCTGCATGCAGTTTGCAGGTTTTTCCCAGGGCATGCCTGGTTTCTTTCCAGGCACTCCAGCTTCCTCCCACATTCCAAAAACTTGACTATAATTGTTGTTTTTGTCCCCTTAAATGGTCCTTGGGTGTGAGTTTGTGTGCATTGTTGTTTGTGCTCTGTTTCTCAATAGCTGCAATTTCATTAGATCAGAAACACAAATAAAACCAAACATGAATAACTTTGTTCAATGTCAATAAATTAAAACATGACCCACCATCATCCTTCAAGTACTTCCTGTTGTTTTCTTCTTTGTGGTTTGTGCCAGGAGTAGCATCCATTTGTTGTTTACATGACTTGTGATCAACTGTTTCTATTGCAGTTTTCTGACCTAAATTTTAAGATAGCTAAAAACCCACCTCATCTTAGTGCCAAAACTTAAAAAAAACAACAACAAAGAAACAATTATTTTTTATTTTTAACTTGGGGTGTTTTCATTAAGCAAATTAATTTACAAAATTGTGAAATTATATGGTGAATGGAGACACCAACCATATTGCTTGTGATAGACCAACGACCTTCCCTATGACCGCAGCAGAAGGCTCCGTAGAAATACAAAATATGTTCATAAACATGTTTGTTTTTTTATGTACTTAACATTTAAAGAAGTAGATTTTCTAATGAGTTGTTTGCATTCCTGCTGCTCTTTTCAGTTTGTTTTTGCACATATGTCCCATATGCCCTTCTTGTACAGTTTTCTCATCTTATCACATTTACTCATTTTGTAGAATCTGCATCTCTTATTTTTCATAATTTTTCTTACTTTGTGTTTGGCCTTGCTATGAGTCCATGTTTCGCTTTATTATTACCAATTTGTACTAGCAATTCTCTTCTGAGACAGTGAATATTTTTATTGTATTTTCTGTTTGTATTGCTAATAGCAGTTAGCCACTGTAATAGTTTGCGCTGGCTAGCTACTAGCACGTCCAGCTTGCGTATCTCACCTTTCTCAGCTCTAACCCTAACACATTACTTCCATCCATCTTTTCCTCTACTCTGACCATCCGCCTCCTTCCTGCTGAAGTAAAATAAAATCTACAAAAATAATTCCACAGCATGATGCTGCCACCACCGTGTTTCACTACAAACATGAGGTTGATTTTAGTTGTATCTAGGCAAAAAAAAAAACAAAAAAAAACAAAAAACTGATTTTGTCTTGTCTGATCACTCTTCCACTTTTTTGCACTGTCTCTTACAAACAGCACTTTGGGCTACTTGTGGCTTTCTTTTAAAGAAATTCTCTTTACCATTTCTTTAGTGATATTCTCTGAAAAACCTTTGAGGCCTTTTTATTAATTAGATGACTTCTGTTTACGAGTATCAGAGAGTACAATTCTCGAATGTCTGCAGAAGTTCATCTAGCTTTGAGTAAAACTGTGACGATGTTTCCCTTAAATTACATAGTAGAATCATGGTTTGCTCATCTCGTGATGAATCAGTGTGTCTGGCCAGCTGGACTGCCAGCAGCCATGAGCTGCTGACATCACCTTCAGAGTCAGAATGGTCTTTGGGTTAACGTTGCCGTCTAGGTTTATGGTGCCGTGTGAAAGGAGAGGCGAGTCACGGCTTGCGTTCCGACCACTCAGAATACGCAGCTGTCTGCTTCCCTTTCTTTGATGCTCTTCGTTGTCTGCAAATAGCAACAGTTTTCTCCCCTGTCTCTCTGGCGCTTGCTTCCTGTGCTGACTTCCTCGGTTTGTTTTCGGAGAGTTAATAATCAACACGATGCCACAGGATGCCGTCTTCCTCAACAGGATCAGGTTTTATTTCATCAGACAGAGAAAGACGAGTTGGGAAAGCCGTGAGAAATCCCTCGCTTCGCATGACTTCAATGCAGACAAACCGGACGAACGAAAACCGGATCTGACTACGTTCACAGGTCTAATTTTGGCCGACAGTCCCAGAGTTGCAGCAGTTTGCAAGTGTCATATAATCACATTCTAACCACGGTTGGTACGACGTGAGGAAGCAACACTTGGAGCAGCACATCACTGTGAGGCAGAAGAAAAAGGTTCCGCTTTCTTTGCTGTGTAAGAACACCTTCCAGATAGTTCAGTTTGTGCGGTGCGACCCACCGCTCAACCGTTTTTGTGACTGAATTTTTGTAACTCTGTACAAAAATTCAGAGGTGCGTGATCAGGAGACTCGATTGTGCAGGAGACCAACGGGACCGCTGGGAACGCACCAAACTCCCGAAATAAACTTTTTTTTTTAGGGTTCTAATTTTGTTTTTGTGCAAATTTAAGCGTTTTTTTGTGTAAATTTGTTCAGTTTAATATTTGACCGAGAGCCGTCTAAGTGCTGTCCTCCTTCTGTCAAACAACGCTGAAGCAGTTGAACTTTCCTATTGATTGCAGCGACCCGGCTTGGTACAACTTCTTCATGGCCCAGCGTTTGATATAAAACTATGTCACTTGGACACATTCTGCCACCTGGTGGCGAAACAAAACTTGGAATGCCAAGCAGAGCGCGACCGTGCCGATCGTTGATCGAGGCATTACTCAGTTATGACCATAAGTCTAAAACAAAGTTATTAGATTTATTATTAGTTGGGGGTTTTAAAATAATAATAAAAATCCATTGCTAGAGTTGACAAATACAGCGACAAAGTGGATGAGTTGACAACAGAGGCATATTCCATCTTCATCCCCAGACTCCTGATTCTGATTCTACCAAATGTGGAATTTGGTAGAATTTTTCCAAAATGGGATTAGCTGTAGGCTACACGGTTACATCAATGTCATTTCTTGGTCTTTGGTTTTGAATACATTTGCAAAACACTGCTAATGTCATAACGTGTATCAGTGTGTCGAATTTCGAGGAACGGCATTAAATTAAAAACACTTTACCGTAAAATAAAATGTGAAAAAAAAAAAACGAAGCTCTGTGAATACTTTCTGAATGCAGACTGAGACATGACAGGCTGTGGGAACGGTTCCCGCGGTAACAATGACTCTAACATTGGTTAAAAAGAGCAACAGTTCTGTTTGGGAGGAAAGTTTTCCCAGCTATATGACAGGTTATAGGACACCGTGACTGATTGTTCTCCCCCGGAGCCCCCCCTCCTTCCCTCTGAGTCCCAGACTCGTTGGAGAGGAAGTCATTTAATTGAATTGTGCTGGCTCGCTGCGACCCTCATCTGCTCAGGGCTTCCTCCGCTCTGTTTGTGCCTTCCATGAGAAACGCTTTCAGTCCTGCAGCGCCGCTCCAATTTCCAGCTCTGCTGTACCGCTATAGGGTTTTCTTTTTCTTTTTTTTTTTCTTCCCCAGCGTGGGCCATTCTGCAAAGCTTTGTGACCCTTAAATGGCTGCTCATTCTGGGGTAGACTGAGTGGCCTTTGTGGGATGCACTCACAGGGGTCAGATTGAGCCCGACTGGCTGCAGAACCCAATACAAGCAGAGCTGGAAGAGAAAATGACAGAAAAGATATAAAGAGTTCAGGCTTATATCTTTTTAAGCAGAGCCTTCAGAAAGTTGTACTTGCACGTAACCGTATGATTGCGAAAGGGAGAAAAAGCAAATATTGTCCTATTTGTTTCTGGCACTCATTCAATCTACTCCAGCCTCATTAAACAATTCAATCTGTGCTCGCTTTTGTTTGGAGCCGAGGAGAATATTTGCAGATGGACAAAAAGAATCGAGGGCGATCCGGCGAGCAGCTGTGGGGGTTTTGCGTGATGTCATCTCAGGGCTTTGTGAGTCAGGGTGGAGCGGAGGCGCCGGGCCGCGTGCCGGGGGATAGAAATCTGCTTTGTGCCCCTCGCCTCATCCAGGTGCGCGGTTTGAATCATCTCGGCTGCAGGGAGAGAGAAAGAAAAAAAGAAGAAAAAGAAATGATGTCTGGTTTCTCCTTGATGTCGTCTGAAGGAGAAGTATGGCAGCGTGTGGAATCCATTCCTGTGGCTAACGGTGCGCCGCGGCCTTAGAGGAAAACATCAAAGAGTTGAATAACATTTTTTTTATTTCTTCCTTTTTGTTTAGACCGTTACTCCTTCAGAGTGCTCAGACCTTTTTTTTTTTAAATTTATTTTCTCTTTGTGGAGAGAAGAACAGAGACGGTTCCCCTCGGCATTGTTCCGAACCTTTAGCTGGGTGACACGGCGCTGATCAAAGCCGTGCGCTACCCCGGCTGCCTCACAGCGACGCGGGCCGGACCGGGTTGGGGGAAAAAAAAAGCAGCTGCTCTCGCTCTGCTGTCCGGGGGAGAAAGCGCCGAAGATGTGAGCGGGTCAGTTTTGACCTATGGTGGAGGCTGCAGCGGCTCCTTCGTGACGCCCTGCTGGAAACTTAACACGGTCTTTGACATTTCCTATCTGGAAGCCCGTGTGGTGCAGTGAATAGAAATGGACTGGATCGGTTCAGACACTGTGTGAACAAATGCAGAGTAGTTGGCTTGGTTTTCTTTCTTTAAATGTGTGTTTCGGAACAAACTAGTTTTAAACCGGTATGTGATGAAAAGCACAGAAGAACCGCTCTTATTGCATAGTAGAGCTGCAAAACTAGAGCAGGAAACGATTAGACAAACCAACTTCTTTCTTGAAACAGATTTACATCAGGTGAGTCACGTACAGCCCAGGTAATCCACACTGATTAGTTCATTCAGTGGATCAGTGGATGTTTGTGTAGTAAAGTGGACTTCCTTCCACATTAGGTAAAGATGCACCAGTGGCTTATAGAAATGTTATTATGAAGGTATAGTGAAAGAAAAATGACATGCAGTTGAAATTCTGAACACATTTTCATTAATTGTAAAAGGTAAAATGTATGTTGAAAAATCTGGAATTTAGAATACGGATAATCCTCCTTCTCTGATTTTAAATTTTAAATTTTTTAATGTATAGAGTATATTTTAAGGGGCAGTACTATGCATTTTCACAGCACATAGTTACTTTATTGCGCTATAAAATGGCACTGTTCAGTGTTTACAAAAATGCTATATATATATATCTATATAGATATCTATATCTATCTATATATATATATATATAGATATATATACATATATAAATATGTATATATATCTATATATATATATATATATTGACTTAAATTTCAAAGTCAATTTTTTTTACTCCTTGAAATTGGGCCTCTGTCTCTTTAAAAGTTTCAACTCATTCTGAAAGTTGATCTGATAGTTCACCCACAACTCTCCACTAAAATGGGCAAAATCAGTTTATTTTCAGCTTTATAGAATCATAAATTCTCCACAATAAGGATTCATGTTTCAAGTATTGTATGGTGGAATAATATTGAAACAATAAAGCCTGTCAAAGAATCAGGGAGCATTCTTCATAATCAATAAGTTACTTTTTGCAGTTAGCCTCTAGGCCTGCACAACATTGACAAATTTTGGCATTAGTGGGATCCCATACAGGCTGCCTTGACACAATAGCAGCCCTCCCACTGCAATCTCCAGTCTTTCAATTGAAAAGAAATCGGTTCATTGGCATTTCCCACTGCTTGCACTTCAAAATGTCAATAAAAGTGCAAAAAAAAAAAAATGATTGTGAAGTAGCAGCAACACGTGGAGGTAAGAGAAAGCCGAAGGTTGCATGAGACACAGCAGGTGGTCTTATGCGGGGAGAAAATAGTATCTTCCTGCAGTGGAAAGAACTTTATTTACCACAAACCAGCTTAATTCAGCACTTTATCAGCCCAAAAACTCCACAACAGTAATGTTTAAGGATGGAAATATCATGATCTTCTATGTAGTATTAGAAAATTCTGGATTTTAAAAAAATTATTTTTTTGAGGAACCAAGTGAACCCAGACACGCAGCCAAGGAAGCGTTGAACTGGTGTTAAAGGAAGTAAAATATGTCTGCTAGAATGGTTACTTGGGTTGGCTGACTTTCACGTCGATGGCCTCATTAAAAATATGTTTACAGAGAAAACCCACCGGTGTGTTCAATACTTATTATCCTTGTTGTATATTGTTTGGCATCGGTGGATATTTAGCGAGATCAGCCTGTGCCGACACTAAATCTCTATGTACAGCTGCAGGTTAATATTTGATTTACAACGACAACACTCGGTGTGTGTTCGTTCATTCCAAGGCTGATGGAGCAGGGGAACATGGCAGATGTGCAGATGGTCATGAAATTAATCAGCTGTTAAAGCAGCCACGGCCTGACCCCACTTGGCCATCAGTCACAGCGGATAGATGCCAGTCAGTGTGTGCCTGCATGTGTGTGTGTATAAATATATTTGCATGTGTTTTGTTTAGTGGGTCAAACGGAATCTGACATCTGTGAATCATATTTCATTGGTGGAAAATGAGGGTTTATAAAGAGAATTTATGCAGAACCTTGACAAGACGCATGCTAATATATTGTTCAGCCTTTTCTGCAAACAAGTCTTCAGAACCTCAGGAACTCACAGGACATTGATTCTTATGCATTAGCAGGAAGCTAATTTATTCCTGTTTTATTCAGTTTGGTTAGACACCTGGAAGTAGATATTTATCCCAGGGATGTCCCAATCAGAATGCATCTGTCAAAGTCCGATACGTGACAAAAAGGAATGTGTCAAACTCAAGCAAATACGAACAACTTAAATTAGCTAGCACAGCTAGTGAAGCAGTCACACCCTGACTCCTAAGTGGATTCTCCAAATTCAACACAAAATGCATCCTTTAATGACTACTATGGTTTTAAAATGACTCAACTACTTTATAACAAGCATCTGTAGCGCTTACTAAAACATGGTTTTGTTATTATGACCTGCTCCAAATATATTTAGCCAATTTCTGCCCACATTCCTGAGGAATCTTTGCCTATGCCTTATGGGCAAAGGCCTAAAGATAAGCCTTGGAAAGTCTCACTCTGTTTAGAATTTCTGTTGCTTAAAGTGGATTTTATTTGACAGTTAATTGACATGAAGGTGGGTTGTGAGAGAGGAGGAAGTTGACAGACTCTTGGAGGACTGGGGCCTCCATACATGGATTGTGTGTACACAATCCCATCACCCCATCAAGTCGCATTCTGGCCAGGAATGTCTGATTTGGTTCTAGCTAAGTTGGGTGTGTCTCCATTGGCAGAGTGTTCCTCACTGTGTGGGGAACACTCACAGGGACATGGTGGGATTGTGGGTAGGCTGGGAGCACGCAAGAGCTGTGGTAGATTCTGCAATGTCATTTTGCTCGTGTACCTTTGAGTGGCCAGTTTCAAAATCACTTTGTATATTCGTTCATTGCGTCAACTGCCCATTCCAGTTGACAATGTGTGTGCACTCCCACAAGTACCGCCTTGACATATATTCAAAGGCCAATCGATGGATACAGTTTGATGCCAATCAAATTGTTTGTGAGCAATACCCAGCTTGGCTCAGCTTGTACCTGTGTGGTACAGGCTGAGCCAAGGTTCTAGCTTTTAGGAACCAGCTTTTGGTTCCTAAAAGCTGGCAGGAACCAATGTGAGTTTGCATCGGCCAAATCTGGCCAAGGCTAACTGAGAAAGAAACGGTGAAGGCCACTCCGGTGGAGAAGGGGGTTTTTGACTGCCTTTTTCAAATCCAGAGATTTTCAAGGTGTCATATTTGGAGGTCCAGTGGGGACTAAGCTTCAGCTTCTCTCTGATGGAAATACAATTTCCGATATTTACACCTTTCCCTGCACATACTGCAGGTTTCCTAGCAGAGTCGTTTGATGTGACCTTTTATTGCTCCCTTGCGTCAGCAGTGGCATTACCCTGGAGGCGAACACTCATTGGGAGTGTCATGATGTACCCTGTTAATTAACTCCTGTCAGTTGCCCCCTTCAACACACTGAAGTGTTCTGAGACAGGAGATGATCCTGGACTCCAGGCTCATATAGCTACAAATCCATACACATTGGCACCACTGTCTTCACTGTCAAAGTTTGGAAGATTTGCTGTTTTTTTTCTCTAAGAGCATTCATTAATGAGTATGCTCCCATACTGTTCCTTTAGAGGCCTTCTGTTTTGAAATTTAGAGTAGACGTAGCGTCGTTAGAGGTGGCAAGAGGCTAAGTTGAAGAAATAACGGGTGTGTGGTTGAGCAGCTGTGACCACCCAAACCAAGGCACCTTAAATCTCCTGTGGAAAGCTGGCCCACAGACAATGGTTCTTTTTAGAAGCTCCAGTGGGTCTGCCTTCAAGGCCAACCTGTCCAGTAGCACCTGTAATTAGTAGGGGTGACCTTTGGGGCCATTTGTAATTATAACAGAGCTAAGCTGTGATGATAGCACTCACAGAATGACCTAGAAAAAACCCTCAAGGTTCTTTTTTTTGTTTTAAGTTTGAAGATTGGAATGGGATGACATTACGATATTACTATATGGTTTACTTCTAAATTCAGCTCCTAAAATCACTTTATGATTTTATAATAACTTTGACCAAAGCACTTTATTCCACGTTGCCTTTCAAGTATTTATTTCTTTTACTTTCTCTCATTACAGCCACAAACTAGCAACACTGTGTTTAATGGGATTTCACTCCTTTAGCCTCCCACACAAAGACTTAATGACCTTAGCTAAAAATAGCCAGCTAATTGTAAACGGTGGTGGGCACAGTTCTACTAACCTGCTAATGCGCTAACCGGAGCACATTTTTCATTAAGCGCTTTTTCTTTGACAATGTTTAGCGTTCTTGACTTCCCCTAATCTCTTTCTAATAACTTTATTTCATACAAAAACAATAAAGGAACAAAATAACACCCACAGCAAAAGAACAAGATCGAAACACACAAACAATATCTATCATAGAACATGGAAATTGTCAAAATGAAATTGTAACCTTTGAACAGCAGATGTAGTTAGAATTGAAACGATCACTTTAGCACTAAATACTGTGATGGTGTAGAGCTTTAGCATTAGCGGAACTATGGTTAGTTCTTTTTAGAGTTAGCCCAAATAACGCTGTAGTTAATTGCCCACCATTATTTTCAATGTAGGTGTTGTATACAAATGTGGGTTTTGTCATTATAGACACTGGAAGTTATCCTTGTCATTACATTGGAAACTTTGTACTTACATAATTTTCAACCAATTAACATTTTATAGATGAAAATGTCTCTAAAGCTAAAAGTAAAAAAAAAAAAAAAATTTAAAACCTCCAAATAGAAATGAAATGTTTTTTGTTGTTGTTTTTTTTAATTATGTAAAATTTCCTATAGATATTTACCCCAAGTGACACCTTTTTTCCAAAAATTTGTCATTTGTGCCTCAAAATTAGTTTTATTAGTCAAACTGAGACCTAAAAGGACTCTTTGGATTGGAAAGGTTCCAGACCGTCCAGGGATCGACCAACACAAAGTGGAAGAAAAACGGTTGTATAGTTGCTAGACGTCTTTTTTTAAAAATAAAATCTATTGAAACCAGCTGCCATTTGGAGTCACCAAAGTAGTAAATGTGAAGAACATTAGCTAAAATTGTGGGGGGTTTTTTAAAGCAGAATTGGGTGACCAAACAATGCCCCAAACATTAAGGATCTTCACTTCCCCCTTCTTAAAATGTAAGGGACAAAAGCTGTAGGCTTCGAATTCAGCTTACATAACGATGGAGCTTCATAAAGTACTGTCAATGTGTCTCTTCAAGGTGGGTGGAAGCTGTTTTGCATCTCTCGGTACTTTTTCCAACCTACAGCTCTCGGGAGAATCATCATCACTTCTTTTACTTCCTCACACTCCCCTGGTAAAGAATCTGTTCACACCCATGTGGAGCAACGTTCCCATATAGGACCATAAAGGAAAGCCACTCTGTTCCTTCCCTCGCATAAGATATCACCATAGAAACTACAACTCATGCCAGCGCAAAGACAACCCTTTCATTCTTCTGTCCTTTTGCTTGCAGCAATGTCCAAACCTGGAATTATTAGACTTCCTCTGGCGTGATGGCGAGTTTCCGTGGCGAATATGAATCGAACCGAGAGGTGTGTCGACAGGGCCCTGTCGTCAGTGTGTGGCTATTTATGGGCATGAGCACGATCCTGTGCCCATTTCTCTCCCTCTTTTTTTTTTTTTTTTGCACAATAATGGAGAAACGGTTTAGTTGTGCAGCATGTTGGCCTGCAGGGGCAAATTTGGAGCGCGGCAGCAGTCGACTGTGACAATTGAAGAAATTGAGAGAGACGAGACAGAGACGAAGAGGCGGGGAAGAAGGGGAAATATCTGACGTGAACAGCGCGCCTCAATCTCATGTAACGGTCCAGCCGATGTTCTAACGAAATGAGAATGCAAATAACAGACAGAGTGCATCCATTAGCAGGATCCTGTGCTTTTCATTATACAAATACAATATTGTAAAAAAAAAAAAGAAAACAAAAATAATCAGAAAAAACAAATCCAAAGTCAATGGAAAACAAACGTCAGAGAGTAGAAAATTAGAACGTCTTGCTCCATTTGGCTAAAACTGATGTGAAAACTGTCACTACAAAAGCACACGAGTATCCAGAAATGATTTATGCAGGAAAGGGAGAAAAACTAGTTTTTTTTTTTCCATGTATGGATCATTTCCTTTCCGAGATGTTTGCGTGGAAAGGCCGCCTGATTTTGGGTCCTCTGGATTGCGATGTCTCCGATGGACTCTCCTCTGGCGTTTGGCTATTGGAATGCTTAATAATGAAGCTAATAACTGTCACCGGTGTTTGATTAAGCCCCTTCGCCAGCAGCCCAGGGCCCCCAGGTGGACCCGTTGTAATTAGCACGCGGTAATTAATTTACAGAGCAGTCGTAGGTGAACGGGACTGCCCCAGAGGTTGAAAAAAAAGCCTTTGTTCTCTCAGACAAAATAAATTATTTTCCTGGAATGCGAGACGGAACATTTGAACTGTATTTGAAATTCCAGCAGGACAAATCTTATTAAACTTCAGCTTGTTTTTGTATTTTGTTATTCCATTTCTTTCTCAGTAAATTGAATTTTCTGGTAATCGCGCTGTAACTGTTATGGTTGAAAAATAACAATCATATTCAGATTGCAAGTTTTTGGGGTCCACAAACATAATCAACCTGAGTTTCTAAACAATTCTCAAAGGATGTTAAGAATTCTTGTTGATATATAAACTTGTTTGGTGGAAATAAATATAAACCAACCCAGGGAAAAAACTGAAGACTGAGGTCGAGGTTCGCTTTCTGATAGAAAAACCTGCATAAACACAAAGCCAGAAACAACAACAAATTCTGTAGATTAAATCACATTTGTGAATTAGCATGGCCTAGTCAAAGTCAAGACCTAAATCAGATTATAAATCTGGTCAGGCCTGAAAATTGATGGTAACGGTTTCTTTCTAGCTAATCCGATTGATCTCTAGCTAACCTGAACAGATCAATTGACAAACATGTCAATAAACAAAAAAATGCATTAATGTGAAAGCGTAAACTAATTTCTACAAAATTCTACATGTTTTTTATAATTTTCTTTTGCTGGAATAAGTTTTTACTTTGACATTAAATTTTCACTCTATTGTCAAAACAAAGCCTAATTCTGCACATCCGGGGGAATGAATACTTTATAGCAACTCAGAACCAAAATGTTGATCGACAAAGCATTGACCCGGTGAAGATGTTTGGAAATGCACATCACACTTCTCAGAAAAGGTAGAAACTATCTACTCTCTGCCTTCATTTCATATCTATGCACTAACATTAAAGTCTTGGGTTTCAGTACTTTATTAATAGCATCTATTGTTGCCCTCAGCAGAGGAACACATTCTCTGATGGCTCTTTAAGTTGACTGAGAACATTCAGGAAGTCGGCAATCGGAGGTCCTCACAAGACATGGTGGTGAGTCTGTTTTTTAAAAATGAAAACATGACAAAAAAAAAAACAAAAAAAAGTCAAAATTGAAAAGCAAATGAATTCAGTCACCAACAGTCTGTCTTGGCCGCGGTGCAACAACTGGCTGGAAACATCTAGTTAAATTAGGTGACATCATGACTCTCGTAGAGAATTATCTCTTCACTCAGTGACTTGAAGCGTGAAATTATCTCGCCCCCTTCGGCAAGTTGGGCACAAAACAAGCGGTTCTTTAAAAGACGAGTTTGAGTTGAAATGACTTGACATCAGACTCAGCGGCGCTACCTGTGCCCTTCGAGACACCGTGGAGAATAATTGGACGTTATTGCTGAAGCGCTCGACTCTAGACCTCCTGTTGGAACATCAGTTTGATGCGCACAAGAAAGGTTGTCCTCAATGGGATTGCTGATCTTACTCTTCTCCATATAACCTGAGAAAGTTAAAGAAATTCAAAGCGCCTTCCCCCCTTTCCAAAGTCTAGATAGGAACTGACATCTCGATTGCCTCCTTCCGAGCCAAATTTCCCGGCTTTCCTCTCTGCTGGTATCCTCTCCTTGAACAATTGTTTTTTTTTTTTTTGTCTTCTCTTTTCTTCCTCTGTGGACATTTCACTCTTTCACACTGCCAATTCATTCGATTTACAACATGCACACACGTCAGGCGCGTGGTCTGGTGTGGGTAGATAAGAGGTGTGTGGAGATTAGCCCAGGGACTGTTGTCTTAAGCGGTCCAATACGAAAGAGGATACAGGGGGGAAACGGCAAGTCAGCTCCGTCAGAGTCACTGATCAGCTAACACAGAGACGGAGATCTCTGTGGACTCCGTAATATTGTATATAAAGCATTACTGTGATCCCAGTGGTGAGGAATTAGTCTTGACCAAAGCCAACACAGGATAGATGACAGAGGAAAACTTGACTCTGTCGTCTTTGTGAAGGGACCGGTGATGACGAGATGGTCGCTAAGATATACTACTTTATACAAGTATTTGCCAAGTTCTAGCTGCTTGTGTTTAACTTTCTTTTTAGTCCTGTTTACTTTGAACAACTCCATAATTCGAAGAACTTGATTGACCTCAGACTGCACAGCCTTGAGTGTAAACCGTTGCTAAGAGAAGGACATAAAAAATGTACCCGCTACTGGCGCCACAAACACAAACATGCCAGCTGTTTATGAAGAAATTTCAAAGCCGTTTCTTCATCAGTGTGTGACGCGTACCCTGCAGAAGTGAAAATCGAAACATCCACAACATTTCTGGCACAACGTCACCGGCTCCCAAGGCATGTGGAGAGGCCACAAAGTCATTTAAGGTGAAGACTGCAGCAACACTTGAATTGTTAAGTAACGCCCTCATTAGTACACTGTTATGCATTTAGTAAAACCAACATTCAGTGGTGCTGTTTTGGGTTCTAAATGGAAGAACACCAAACTTATTAGCCTAACCTGAAAATAGCACAAACAAATGTTGTCAAATGCAGCGTTCAGGAGGTTTTATCTTGGAAAAATTGCATTGAATTTCCATAAGAGAAAAAAACAGTAAGATACTTTAACAATTTTTTGTTTTTTTTTTTACACATGATTTTTTTTTTGCTAAAAGTTTTTCGTTCTGAAGGTCCTTTAACCTTTGTGACTCTTTGACCTGAAGTTTATTTGCACATGTTTCAGCAACAAGCTAATGCAAAGTGCTCTATGTGATGAAAACATGGTGACAATAAACACATTACATTTCGTGGATTGCCATCATCAAATACACATTAAAATGTGTTGATCAATGTTTAGGCTTGACTTCAAGGAAGGTTTTCTGGAAGCTTGTTCCAGATTTGTGGAGCATATAATCTGAATGTTGCTTCTTTGGAATGTTGATGCAACAACAGATCTTAAATGCAGTGATTTCTAAACTGACGTCAGTATTTTAAAGCCTATTCTCTGAGCTACAGGGAGCCAGTGGAAGGACTTCAGAACCGAGGTGATACAGGGTTTCCAGACGCCCTACCGCCTCAACCTCCGGGCTTAGCAAGGTTTCTGGGGGAAACCCGGTGATTAACATAATAGCATCACAGAAAGTCCTCAATTTGCTCATTTTCAGGTTGTATTTTCATACCTTTTGATCAACGGAGCCACATGAGTTCTGAATCCATTTTCTCTAGTTTGTTGCAGCAGCAGCCGATAGTTTGGAACGAGTCTTCAAGGCTAACGAGAGACGCCCCCGTTTGAAGGAACTCTGTACTACAGCTGTACAAAAAATATATTAAAATTAGTCACACGGCAAGAAACCTCTCATCAAATTTCCACCATCATTTATCTTCTGCCGCAGTCGTTGCCAAACCCCGGTGGGCCCGCTGGGCGCGCTCAGCAGCGGTTCTGTCTGTAAGGTGTTCTCGTTGTGCCGCATTAGGGAAGCAAGCCAGAGAACGCCTTCTCTCTCCGCCGTATTTATGCTATACTTACAACAGTACAATGAGACGGCTTAATATAGCATTGCTGGTAATTAAGTGTTCCGCTCGTCTTTGTTTCCTTGGCACGTTTCGTGAACAAGACAATGCCTCTTCCAGCATAAAAGCATAATACTTGGGTGTTCATCAAAGTGCAAGCTGCCAAAACCCGTCCTTGTTGATGACAAACAGCTATTCTCCATTGGGGGGAGGGGTGAAGCCTTGGCAGGCAGCAGTGATCCAGTCCTACAGAGCCTGGAGGAACAGCACATCCTGGATGTGGAGGGCTGCCAGTATCAGCTCTCAAAGCCTCGCGGAGGTAATTGTGATTACCTGATTATTATACAGAGGCCAGATTTCACAGACATAATGCACTGTTTTTGTTTTATTTTCATCTCCCCCAAAGAGTGTAAAAGTCAGGAGGAGCTTATTCTTCACAACAGGAGTAAAAGCTTTGCGTTCGTAGCACCTGTTTTTGGTTGCATGTTGGTGTTTTCATTAGTCCTATGTGATTATATAAATCTGTGTGAGCAAAATTCAAGATCACTTTAAAACGATTAATCATGACTAATTATTGAAATAGCCAACTAATTTAGTAATTAGTCATTCTAAATCACTTTACACAATTAATCATAATTTATCAATTAACATAATAGTCAACTAATTCAATAATGACTAATTCAAAATCAGTTATATAGAAACTGGGGCTGAAATGATTAGTCGTGATGGAGTGATTATTGAAATAATTGTCAACAAATTTAGTAATTGATTAATCATTAGACTGAATATGCAAACTAAAAATAAGACACATTTTTTTTCCTGAAAGAACATAAGAGCAGTAATTAAGTCAAAATTTTATTTAAAAAAAAAAAAAGTATACATTTGGCATTCAAGTGTAAGAAAGAAAAAACAGTTTTGTCTGCAAATAAGTTCTGCCCAGAATTTCTCCTCAAAGGGTGTGGTTTCAGCTTCACCTGGTTCAAATTCAAATTTAGGAAGTCAAATGTCTATTTTTTTTCTTTTTTTAATGGAATTGCTTAAAACTTGCTCTTGTGTATATTTCAGTGTATTTCTAATATTGTATAAAAAGGTTTAAGTGGCTAGCAGTTTTTTTCTTATGTCCAATGGTCAGAAGAATAGTGATTAATCAACTACTAAAGTAATCACTCGTTGCAGCCTGAACAGAAACCAACATTTTGATAATTGTGTGTTGTTGCTACGTTACACATTTGTAAAAGTATGAACAAAGGCTTCTCTCACCGCCGCGTCAGTCGTCTCCCATAACACAGTCAGTCGTCCCCGGTGCCAGACAGCTTCCTTCTTGCTCAGGGCTACTTGGCTTCAATCTGTCTTTCCTCCTGGTTTCCTTTTCCCTGTGAAGTCCGCCCAGAGCAAGATCATGTTTGATCCTCGCTCTATCTTCCCATGAATCTTTGAGACTTTGAGTATTCCATCTCCATTCTGAAACGGATGATGATATAGTGTCTTTTGTTTGGACGGCACAAAAGGATGTTAATGGTTTGAGTGTAGAGATGAGAGTAGCGTTTACCTAATAATGTCTTACTTGACATTCTGTAGTTGTCAGGATAATTAAATCCAATAAGTAGGGGTATTTGAAAAGTGGGTGTGCACTATACGTGACGCAGAGGGACCCCAAATGACAGAATAATTATTTCTAGTCTGCATTTTCAGTATTTAAAGACACTAAACCTCTCACTGCATCAAGCAGGTTGATGGTGGACAGGCCTGGAAGTAGGTCTACAAAGACGCAACACTCAGCAAGAATCCCCCTTTTTTTCCCACCCTTCATCCCAGGTGAGTCTAGCAGTGAGACGGACTTAGCTGTGTGTTAAACTTTATAACGATGACCCATAGGTAAAGTGTTAAGGTGCAGCTTCATACCGAAGTGTCGGTTCCTATCTCTAACAGTCATTGTATGAGAAGTGGGGTGCACTCCGGGCAAGTTGTGTGTGTGTGCGGGCGTGGGCGTGTGTGTGTGTGTGTGACTACGTTACAAACCTGACGTAGTTCCACGAACATTTCTTGCTATTTTGTTTATGTGCATGAAGACATTCTTGATATCAGGGACATTTTAAAAAGGACAAAAACAAAGGTCATTTTGGAAATGCAGTTTTTTTCAGGTGGACATGGCCTGCTGACCTTTAACTTGATGTCTGCGTTACGGTGATTCGGTTGCAAGTTGTCTGAGTGAAAGAAACTTGAGTAGGTCACCAAAGAGTCTTGTAAATGTGGTCACTTTAGATTTTATTTAGATGGAAGGATTGATGAAGCATTATGTTTAATGTGAAGCGCAGTTTTAATTCTATTCTCTCACTGAACGTCATTAAACCATATCAGTTGTTGGGGAGATGCGCCACACTACCACCTATAAGCATTTTACTTGATTGTCTTGTCATTCGTGTGTGGATAGACCCAACAAAACAACCCCAGGGACGTACATAATGTCTGTGGAACTCTTGACTTGTTCAATTCCTTATGTGAAAGGAGAACTGAAATTGTTTTTTATTATAAATGCCAAAGTTGGAGGGGGGGATTTTGAGAGGTTGAGTTACGGTCCACTACCGTCCTCGGTTCATGATGTGCACTGTGGCACTGTTTTAGTGGCACTGTGCCACTAAAACCATACTCCTGTTCAGTTGTTCACTGGTGAAAATTGAAGATCCCTTTTTTATGTTTGAATAAATGCTGGAAGATTTGATGGGGGTAAATGATCTCCAGCCATACCAGTGTGAACCAGCTGAACGACATCCAGAATTGAGTGAAAACTCTGCAGGTTTGGATTCTGATGATCAGGACAGTCATGTCTGACAAAACGACGATCATATCGACTGAGTTGGGAACGTAGAATGGTGAGATCTGACTACCAATCACAATGTGCACTTGCCTGTCATGATGTCTTCTTCTCCATTTGCCTTTGTTTTTACAAGTTTGGACAGTCATTGGAGCTAACTTACGCAAATCTGACAGTTTATCCTGAGGGACACTTGAAAATGAAACAATAGTAGTTTTTGGCCACTTCAACACTCTGAAACATGTTGCACCCGTGTTTATCAGTCGCTGTCAAAATGCTGAATACTCGTAATTCATCTTTAATACACATGGATTGCCAGGGAAAATGCGGGAAACAACCTGCATGTTTTTTTCCCCGTAGTATTTGGTGTTAAAACATTTTTTTTTTCGTTTTACAATAAGCATTTTTTTAACCGATTAGCTTAAAAAAAACTAGTTTAGTTCTTTGAGTCCTTAAAGTCACAAAAGTAGTGAAAAGGAAGAAAATCTCAAATTTGTAAAAAAAAAAAAAAAAAAAGAAAATGGAAATTTTCATTAAATAAATAAATAAATGCTCAATTACAAAAATGAAGACTTCACAGTCATTCCATACCACACTAATACAGGATTTTTACAAAGCAACTGCACTTCCATGTTAAACAAGAATCCCCACCGGGCTCAGCTAATATGTGCTCTGGTTAGCTTGTCTGTAACATTGTGGGGCACTGGGTGCTGCTGGTCCATCACCACCTGACAGCAGCCCAGGAGGACGCTGGTTTGTGGGCAGCAATCCGGTACTCACCCTTCCATCCGAGCTGAAGTATCCAAACAGGCTTTTCATTAAGCTGTGCAGTTGGAGTGCTGCTTTAACCACATCCTGCTCAGCTAATATGTTGCAGGGCTTTCCCACGGGAGGGAAAAGGAAGTGGTTCATAATTAAATTCCAAGATATTATTTGTGTAAAGTCGTTTGTTAAAAGGATGCAATAATAAACTACGTACTGTGTATGAATCGTACACGTGTGCATCTACATAAAGAGACGGGCTTTAACAGAGATTGTCTGCAGGTTGACAGAAGATGGCAAGGCAGGATGATGTCAGGTCGCTGCCTGCTGAAGTGCTTTGGGTTTAATTTTCCAGAGTTATGGAGCATTTAAAAAAAAATAGCACCAAAGTAAAAGTTTAAGAATAAGACAAAGGACACCTCTTTAAATTAAATGTATTTGTATTCCATTATGTGCAACACAAAAGTGAGTGGAAGACATTGTCTGAAATTGTACACACCAAAGCAATGCAAGACAGTCTTAAATGCAGGAACTTGAAGACTGCCTGATTTTATCAGGAGTGCACAAAAACAGGTTTCATGTTCCCTCAGTAAAGCCATAAATGAGTCTTTTTGGAATGCTAGTTATTGTCTGTTAATGCTGTAAAGGTCAGTCATTAGTCACCATATGCTAACTATTCACTACTGGATGCATAAAGTGGATTGTATTTTATGTTAATCACATGAATGAATATAAAATACTAAGTATTTTCCCTAGTTTTTGGTTTGAATGAAATTCAGGTCAAATTAAATGAAATCCAAATCTACATAAATAACAGGGACGGGACTTTAACCTATTAATTACGTTGATTTTGACATGTTCAAAATTTCAACACCAGTAATTGAATTATTTTTACAAGAAAGGCTCTGGCCCGTGTACCTTAGAACCCTTCTATTCATGCATTTCTGGTACGTCTGTAAATCTGAGAACAGTCAGACAAACTGTGACAACAGTTACTTTACTTGATCTACTGGGGGTTAATTTTTCCTTGCACAATCTGATGGGACCCTGGAAAACACTGTTGTATTTAAAAGTGGTCAACTTGTCAGCGAAGTTATTCAGGGCTAAAATAATAGCATCTCAATGCTAAACGTGTTGCAGCAGCACAGACATCCCCTATGCTATGGGGAGCATCTGCAGTCCATGTTCCTTTTTCCTTTTTTTTTTTTTTTTTTTTAGGATTTTGGGGTTTTTATTTGACAGGAAACTGGCTTATGAGAAAGGGAGAAGACAGAAAATGAAAATCTGCTTAGGGCCCAAAAAATGCCTGGGCCAGCCCTGTGTCGATCCATTTACATTTTTTATGCGATATCTGAAGCTGGGTTAAACTCCTATCTTTACCCCTGGTGTTTTAAATCAACCCAGCCCTGATCCATATTTGATGGATCCTTTGCTTGAATCCCCCGCACTCCTATACACACACACACACACACACCCGCACACACACACACACACACACACCACAGGACATTTTAAGGGACATGCTTGAACTTTTACGGAAAGTGGCTATAAAACCCCAGCGAGCTACACAGTTTTAAACCTTTTAAGCTGGCACAGCTGTAGCTGCAGCCAGGACACTTCTGAGGAAGTGAGCGCCTTTAAAAAGCTCATTAAAACTCCGAAGCCCTTCTCCGACTTAATAGATGACCCGTTCGCCCTGCCATTGCTGCGTACTTTACCCTCTTTTCCTATATTTTAATAGTTTTATTTAGTATCACCCCTTGGGGTGCGAGCCAATGACATGGGTATAATTACAGAGAGCAAGCTATGGGAGCTGAGCTTTTACCCTGTCATGTTTGTTTAAAGCTTTATTCACAACCAGACCTTTTTTTTATTATCATTATACCCGCTTTCTCCTTGAGTACTCGCCCTTCCCATTGCTCTAGCTCTTTCTGCTCTGTTGGTGTAGCTAATTTAAGGCTGGGGAAACAAATCGTCGCCATCGGCAACAGGCATCATGCGTCTTCTCATTCTGGTGGAGCCGCAGTAGAATCCAACACGTTTAGCCCCCCCCCCACACAAAACAAAATCTCCTCAGAAGGTAGTCGATTTTGCAGTAAAAGCATCTTGGTGACCCCTTCATGCAAAAATTATTGCGTGACCTCTTCGAAGTCTCGACCGCGTCTCCCAGTGAATTAGCAGGCAGCAGGATTTACCGCCATCGTATAATGCTCAGCGCAGACATAAACAACGCCACAGCAAGTGAAATTCACACGGCCATTAAACGAGACGGGGAAAAAACCAGCTAGCGCAGCGGCAAGCTGGATACGTCAGTTGAGCAGAGTATATAAAAATGTTACAAGCTATAAAATCCAGGATGATTCTCTGTATTGTGGGGGGGGAAAAAAAACATTCTCTGTCTAACTTTATTATTAAGTTAGCCACTGTGCTGCTCCAGAAACACACGAAGACTGTCAAAACGTCTTTATGACGCCACACCTTTGTCAGCCATGTAACATTTAACATTTATTAGGCTTATGGCTGTCTAAACTGTTTCCTTCATTATTTTAATTTACATTTTTTTCTAATTCCACTCCTCTGTCACTCTCCTCACTGGCAGCATATAATGCAATCAGTCAAACATGAATGAGGTATAAATGGAGCCACTCATGACTCTCAATGAGACTCATCATTCAGTGGGAAGAGAATAATGGAGTCGGTAAAGACGCAGGTGGAGAACGTGGTTGTCTCCAAACATTTTTTTTTTAGTTTTTATTTTTACCCCCACCGTTTGACTGCCGGCTGTGTTGTTGTTGTTTTTTTGTTTTTTTTCTCGTTTGGAGTAAGTTGGCATATCGCCAGAAGCCTGTACAGGTCCTTCCAGTTTAATCTCTGTGATTCTTAAACCAGCAGCTTTTTTTTTTAATTTTTTTTTTGACTCAGTCGATGAGTAGAACAAGAATAAACCAGGGAGAAAAAGAGGAATCTGATCTTTGTGATCCTTCCACTTTAATGAATCATTTAAAAACACTTGATGGGTTACAACCAGAAGGCGCTGGGCCTTAGAAATGGATTTGTTTACATGCAACAGCTGACAGTCGTAAATCAAACTTTCATGCTGAAAGAGAAAAATGCAAAAACAAAAAAAAGAGCATTTTTTTTTATCTGGAAATCTCTTTTTGGTTGTCGAAAGGCAAAGGATTGTTTCAGCTGTTGCTCATTGACTTGGTTTTATAGATACACTCACAAAAATATAACTTGACACATTGTGTGCAATTTCTTTTTTGTTTCTTAAACTAGATGTAGAGATTGGTGGTAGTAGGCTTGTGCATGTGTTGAAATATGTGATCATCTCATATGTGAAGCTAATAAGAGACATTATGTCTGGAATGAACTGCCCTCTGGCATACCAGGCAGTTCCCTGTGGGGCAGCATGGAGCTGTCATTATTTAACCTAATAAGTATTAAAAAAGATTTTGGTCGGCCCATTGATTTTTCTTATTTTCTTGAAGGGCAAGGAGTTAATCCGATGAAATCTCTCAACCCTCTTCGGCCTGGCCCTCTCCTTTGACCAAGATAATGAAATTTTGTCGTTTGAGACGATCAGTCGGAGAGAAATGAATGGAAAGGGATAAACCACAAAAGTATGAGTAGGGGGAGACAGAAAAAAGAAAAGGGAAAGAAAAAGGCTAAAACGCTTCCCATGTCAATGCAGATAATTCTTCCAGATTTAATAATATAATATATATAATAACAGACCAAACGTTTGGACACACCTTCTCATTCAAAGAGTTTTCTTTATTTTCATGACTATTGACATTGTAGATTCACACTGAAGGCATCAAAACTATGAATTAACACATGTGGAATTATATACTTAACAAAAATGTGTGAAACAACTGAAAATATGTCTTATATTGTAGTTTCTTCAAAGTAGCCACCTTTTGCTGTGATTACTGCTTTGTACTTTCATGGCATTCTCTTGATGA
>CAEGAD010016005.1:0-33763 GCA_903067055.1 Poeciliopsis paucimaculata
GCCGATAATTGAAATGAGGTCGATAGTTTTAATTTATCGTGCGATTAATCGATTTATCGTTTATCGCGACAGGCCTACACATACGCAATTGTGCTTTGCATTTACTCAGGATATAATCTTTTGACTTTAAAATTGTTTTATGATCTGATACACTGAACTACTGAAGCGAATAAATCTATAAGGAGACAAATTATGGAACCTCCACTTTCAGAATGAGCATTTTGATAACTTAATTTTAGAAGTCTAATCAATGAACGGGTTATGCAAAAAAGGCGTCTCGTTTAAGTAAAATCTACATTTGATATGCATGAAGATGTAAATACACCTGTAGAAACTCAAAACAGACAACTACTTTAGGGCTTATTATTATGTTAAACAATTCAATTTAAAAATACGTTTTTCTTTTACAGCGCTCAAAAATTTGTGAAGTAGTTGACAGAGTTAGTTTTAAAACATTTCTCAACCAGTCAGACTCTTCCAGGTTTCATCCAGCCATTCATCAACTCTAATCTGGCTGACATTGCTGCATATTGCCCCCACCGCTCCTCTTGTTCTCAGAGTATCGATTGCTTGTGGGCTTGTATCCCCAAGAGCTATTGTCCAGAGTGACTTCAAATTCAGCTGACCTGAGTGGTAAAAACATTTAATGGGCTGTGATGAGCTGCTTATCAGGAGCAGGGCAACCAGGTTTTACTCTTGACTTCAGCAGTACTAGAGGATCTTCAACGCCTACTGATGACAGTGTTTACAGATAAACACAAAACAGGTGCAGACTTGTTGTTTTTGATGTTAGTTTAATCCGATTATTCGTTTCACCTTCTTGTTTTATGCTTTTGCTTATACCTGCTGCTCTGTTGCTCTCTGTGTGATTCGGCCACCAACACTGAGCTGTACTTCTTTTGTTAAAAAAGAAAAAGCAAAAAAACAATGAAAAAGTCACACTTTGCTGACACTTTTCGGCCTTGAGAAATGGCTCATTACAGACTTTGCTGCTTGGTGCTGGCACAGCATGAATGTGAAGTGTGAAAAGAGTTTTGGAAAATGGAGATAAGTCTGAGGCAACCAAGAATCAAAGCAAGGCTCAGCTTTGATGAGTGAAACTCTGTCAGCTCACCCGGAGCGTCCTGCGCCTCAGTAAAAATGAAAAATATGGGTGGTGAGATTTTCTGCCAATTCAGTTATTAGTGTTACAGAGGCAGAAACAAGAAAAGCTGCAATTGCATTTTTTATTACAAGCTATTCAAACTGGCACAATATTTCTTGTTTCTGTTTGTGTGTGATTCAACATTGCAAATGTGAATTTAAGAGGCACCTTTGTTCTTTGTTTCAGAAATATATGGCATTTAAGAGAGTTCCATTATCTGAGATGGTGTTGTGTGAGTCCTTAAACATGCTGTATAAATTATTGTCGCCTGATTGAATTTATATTGATGTGTGTTCGATTCAGCGTGTGTGTGTGTGTGCCCCGGTTCAACAGAAAAGGAACAATAGAAGGTTAAAACCATCCATCAAATGCCCAGTCCCTGTTATTCCTCCTGTGATGTAGGAGACAGGAACTGGAAAATTAAACACAAAAAGGATCTTGTGGACATGGCATTCATTAACTAATTTAAAATGTGAGGAAGAAATCAGCATCAAGTTTGGATTTATTAGGCATGATAAGGGATGAGATATACATATAAAATTATCATAAAATGATAAACACTGACATCCATTGTTATTAACTGAAGAAGTGAAGTCCAGACAAGCTAGATTTTGAAATGTACTTTTCTTTGACTTGACTGAGCATTGAGTTGAAGTTAAGAAAAAAAAAACTTTATTATTTTGGCATCATTTTAGGCACCTTAAACAGAACAAAGACATACAGTCATCAAGGTGTAATGACCCACCTGAAAATGGCAAATTAAGGCAATAGAAAGGAGAGGCAAGGGTTACCAAAAAGCTGGCAATAGTCAACCATGTGCTGTTTTAACCTTAACATCGACTAGAGCAATTGTACTTGAAGCATTTTTCACTCGTGTGAAAACTGCATGGTTCATCTTGCCTGTCCAGCAGAAACACTTGAATTTAGGCTATTGTAGGTAATTTAGGTGTGGGTTATTTCTAATCTATTCTATTTTTCAATTCTCTACTTTTGTCAAACTAATCCAGGTCTAGGAACCAATTGCATCCATGCTTTTCCAAACCTGGTAGGAAACCTAATAGCAAGTTTGACGTTTTTTTTTTTTTTTTTTTTTCATAATTTCATCCCAGATTTTTTCCAGGTACAAAAAAATACCATTTGCCAGGTACCATGCATTAAATCGGATCTGCCTGCTTTGCCAACCAGTGATTAGCAATATTACTCTTTGATCAGTAATACTCAGTAGCACTAAAGAGCTTCCAGTAAATATTATCTTCCAGCAAAAAGTACTGGACGCTCATGTACTGACTGTAGCTTGATTTGGTACCAGTTTTAAAGTATGGCACATTCAGATTAAAGAATCTAAATCTAAAATAAATAAAATGAATTTAGCATTGATTATTCTTATTGTCACTAACATCTGTGTCAAAAAGTCAAAACTTTACTTTATGAAATTATGAATAAAATCCTGCGTAGGACAAAATGTGTTTTGTCAGAGGTCAAGCTCATTTACAAAGAAAAAATAAGATGATCCATCATCGCCTTCTGATCTCAATACTGAGTGGACAGGTTCATTTAAACAAAAGCCACCTTGAATATCAAACAGCTCCTGTTCTGCATAATAATACCAATACCTGAGCTCTGGCTCTGTCATGTAATTCATTCCTCCATGTACCTAAACACTGAGGTCTGTGGACATAACTTATAGGATTGCTTAAAGTTGGCAATACATTGAAAATCTTGTTTTTAGTCCTTAGGTCCTTATCAAGTTTTGCTTTATCACAATTTCTCTTTAGGTATTTTCCAGGTCAATTTAACATACATACATATGTTCAGAGGGAACCTGACAAACTTCGTAAAGAAACATACGAGGTAAATGTAACAGTTTGAATAGTTTACTAAGATTTGGTAATAAATTGCATAGAAGAAAAAAACTGAATCTGGTCTGATCCTTGGTGAGAATGCCATCCAGCCACCCTGCTTGTATTTGGACACCCAAAGTGAAAAATTATGACACAAAGCACAGCCAAATATTACTGGGATCACAGCAAATACTCAACACTCTTATGGACTGATTAAACAAGAAACATGAGGATGTTTTCAACAGAAATTCTCTGAGCAAGAGCTTTAGAAAATAAAATACTTCCTTTGCAATTCTAAATACTGCTAAGTGTAACATAACTGTAATAAAATCTAAAACGTTTTGGTGTGGTTTTATCACAGAAATGGCTAAACTAACAAAATCCACAGGAGAGGAACTGAACTGACTTCCTGGTAGGTGAGTGATTTAAGGGAACCGATCTTGTTTTTCTGGGAGTCAAACATGATAGCAACATCTTTTTAGTGTGTGTAGATGTGTAGCAGTGTTAGTCACTTCCACAGTAATGGGGAGGTAATCTGATTGTCCATCAGTCACAGTCAGTTATATGTCAGCGTACACTCTCATACTGCAGCACTGTCTGTGTGAATTATTATGATGATAAAGTGTGAGCTGATTCAGTATGGCACATGAAAACGCTCTTAGAAAATAAGGTTATCTTGTAGAAGGAGATGAGAACTCATTGCTTCCCCGTTCACCTCAAAATGTAAAACAAAAACAACTTTTTATCCATCTGAAGATGTAATTTATAAAGAGAAACAATATAAAAATAAAATCAAATGCAGAATTAGCTTCTTTTACTTTTCCACTGTTGCTACACTCATTGACATGCATGAAAGTGAAAAGAATGTTTAACATATTAAAATGTCATTTTCAAAAGTTACTTTTACTCTGACAAATGAGCCTCATCTAGCCACATATCCTAATTTAATGAATATCTCCGCAAATACCTACTTTATCTAGGACTTAAACATCTTAATGTGTTGAGAAAACATTAATGCAATTAAATCAAAAATGACTTCTGACAAAAGAATTTCATTATCTAGCAGTTATCAGTGACAGGGAATAGCTGAGCTATTACTGGACTGGAGGATTCCTTCATTTCTTTGAACTAAAATATTCATCACTTCCTCATTTGATATGAATATCCAAGACTCAGGACTATTTGATTAGATCTTGTTGGTGCTTACTCGCACACTAAGCACTTCTGAGGACTCAAACACACTAAAAGGTATTTTGTGGGTTTAGCATGGTTGACGTTTATCTTTGGGCATTTAAAAGGTTGTTTAAGAAATTCAATGTTATATTGATGCTAAATTTAAATGAGTTTCTTTACTCCAACATTGCATCCATTTGTTCTTTGACAAATATTTTAAAGATCAACTTTTATTCCCATTTGCCCGTCTTGATGTTGGACAAACATGTACCCACTCCAAAGAATAAAAATAAACCAAGTAAGTTTATTGACGGCCTGCAATCAAAACAGTCTGAGGATCAGCACCTTCTGCAACTACAGGGTTAAATTTTGTCTGCAAAAGGTAAATAATTCAAAGTGCAAACCTCTGACAGTCTAAATGCCACCACCTCTATATATGTGACCTTTAACACGAATAGCCTTTTTCTGGCCTTTCTTTTCCCCAATGAACCAATCTACAGTCCTCAAAAGCCTCTGGGTTCAGGGAAGATTTACCTGAAGTGGAACGTATGAAATACCACTGTTTATTTCAGTGCAAAATAAAATGCTCAGTCTTTTCAAGCCGTATCAAGATGCAACATTTAAAATAAAGAAAAATAGTGAAGTTTTGTTTAACTAATTAAGTAATTAAATAATACAGTTGCATGCAGGTTTTACAACTTGGATTTCTCTGAGATTAAATCTGCCAGTCCTGATTTTGTTTCTTAAGAGATGTAAAACATAAAATAGAAAAAAACCCTGCAGATGGTTTGATTGAGATTGTGCTTTTGTCTCAAAATAAAAATTTAGAAATTACCAGATTGTCCCCATTTATGCCATAAAGCATATGACCCAAAACTTTAGTCGATTTTTATTGAACTAAAAAGTGCATCCATGTGTATGTTGTCGGTGGATGCATTTAAAGACCTAAAATGGAGGGTGTTCTTTGTTATGATGCATTTACCGCACATGAAAAAGTCTACTTTTCAGTCTTAAAACTTCAGCTCACATGTCAGAGGTGTTGGAGGAAAACTGACTGATGCAATTTCTGCACAATTGATTGTAAAATGTCACTTCAATTTCTAACTATTGATTTGAGCAGAACCCACTCAAATTTGCCCACCATCATCATGAATCCTCCACAAATCCCCCATAGCACACTGTATTAATTCACTGTCATGTACTGAGTAATGTCAACAAGCTTCCGCTATGTGCAGGTATCTATACTAAAATATAAAGGTTAGGCATCGAGTCTCCTGCAGGATGCTGATAAGTTTTGTCAAGAAAAAGAATCTATCTTCCTGCCAATACAGCAGCCACAGCGAGTCACCCGGCCCAGCAATCACTGATTCAGCTTGTCTGTAGTCTGTGTACGTAGCAGGTAAGAGAGTCTTTATAGCATAAAGGTGAGGACGTCAGCAAATCGACAGCAGGGCTAAAAGGTGAAAGAGGAGGACAGGAAATGTCCTCTGCATGTTGCCACCTCAGTGACTGTTCACAAAGAGTGGTGTCCAAACATAATAATAGAAGGTTAAGTGGAAGGAAAAGTGTAGTACCAAATGGTTTATAAGGGATTAACCACAGCATGCTTTGCAGAGTCTTGTGCAAAGCATGCACAAGACTCTGTGGCCAGTTCACAGTGGTGTTGCTCACAGTAAACAGAAATAAAGGCTTGAAAACATCACTATTCTATATAGTAGAATAGTGATATATAAACATGTTATATATTCTATATAGCATGTTTCATTTTGAGAAATAATCTACTGAAATAAGATAACTAAATAAGACAACTTTTCAATGCTATTCTAGTTTTTTTTTTTTTTTGACTGTAATAGGAAATTTAGGCTGACATTTTGTATTAATCAATGTGGCCCAAACACAATATTAAATTTTTCAAATAAAATTAATTTTGGGTTTACACCCTGTAAGCCCAACATTGTTTGTGCAATGGATCTATATGAAATCTTTTGTTTTATTTTTGTTATTTGCTGAAATAAATTATCGAAAACTAATGATGCTCATTTTGTATTTAGTTGTTTCCAATATCACATATACATTAAATTTCCTGTTTGTATCTTTGTATTTATTACCTTTTATTGGAAAGCAAAATGTTAAAAAATGCAGGGCACTGCCGCTACTCCTGTTCTTCGGACTTGTTTTATCAGAAAGGGTTGCAGCCAAGACCACAGATAAGGCTAACACACATTCTTATCTCAAATTTCACAGCTGAATCCTGTATTTCCCGTTCTCTTGGGGACTACAGAAGAGATTTCCTGTTTAGGCCGCAATAAGTGCCTGCCAGCTTGTTCCGAGTCCCCAACCACCTCGTTGCTAATCATCTCCTACTTTATCCACAGATGTTTCCAAATTCTTAACCATCCAGTTCACTGATTAGTCTCCCAAAAACATACAAGCTCTCCATGTCTTCTCTTCCTCCGCCAAGGAGTAGTGTTTGAAAAATTACTTCAATTATATTTCTTAATTAAAATGAAATTAACCCAAGCCAGTGATGCCTGTGGTCATCGGGGCCCTCAGGGCAGTCACCCCCAAACTGGAGCAGTGGCTACAACAGATCCCAGGAACAACATCAGACATCTCAGTCCAGAAATGTGCAGTTCTAGGCACAGCAAAGATACTGCGCACAACCCTCAAGCTCCCAGGCCTCTGGTAGAGGACCCGATTAGAACCACCCGCGGTGGGTGAGAAGGGAATTTTTTTTTTTTATTGGTGATTTCAGAAGAGATAAATCTTGAAGTGCAAACTAACTAATTCTGCTTTTCTTATTAAGCTAGATCGAGGTTACAACTTCAAGATTTCATGTGACTATTTAAACCAGTAAATGGTGGATAGAGAATATTGAACCTAAGTCATTCCTGTGAATTAGTTTGCCTTTGCTTCAGGTGCACTAGACTCACACGGTTATTACTTAAGACAGTGGATATTGACACAGATTAAACCTGGCTGTTTTCAACAACTGAAGAATTACAGAAGAAGTGCAATCCAATACATCTGTAACTACACAGCTTGACCTTTCAAGCGCCGTTTTAAAAGTACATGTAATATTTTCAATATCACATTTTCATATCACAATATCTGTTTATATTCTATCTTGCATAGGCTTGTAAAAAGCAACTTGCTTTCAAGCTCTATCCCCTCCCATTCTCCATTTTTAGTTCCGGTGGAAAGTTCCAAAAATGGGGACGTGGCAAAACTCAAAAAGTTTCATTTTGGTTTCATGTGATCCGTCAGAGGAAATTCTTCCACATGTTTTCTGTGTCCTTAACTTAGCTTAGCACAGAAAAAAAATCCTTCTCCATCCACCTCACAGTTGTCCACTACTTTGTGTTGACCCATCATACAATATTCTAATAAAATACATTTAATGTTATGTTTGCAATATGACAAATTGAAAATGTTCAAGTGCTGTAATTTTCTGGGGATCAAGATTATAGCTTAAAAACAAACAAGTCTTGATATAAAATATAAAACAATTCATTTTCAAATTCCTGCAAACGTCTGTGGGATTATTTGTATTACATTATTTAAAGAGAGATTTAAGATTGGTCTGTAAAACCTATGAGGAAACTAATTTGCAAAACTATGTGAGAGAATAAAACAAAGCTTCTTAGCAATGCTGCAGAATTCTGGATTTCTATCATCATAAGAAAAATCCATCTGATTTTTTCTTATGTCCTTCTATGATATTACTGGACAAACACAAATATTTGAAATCTTAACTTCTGGAGTTGATCCGAGATTATGTTTCTCTTATATCTCACACCATCATTGATATAAAACTAAAGCCTGTTAATAAATAATAAGTATGGTAAAGCACAGAAGTCGAGTTTTATCCCCAGTGGGAAAGAGTGTGAGCAGTTTGGGTCAGCACAGAAGCTGTAAAGCCTCTTCATCATCACTTAACAGTTTCTCCCGCTGCATTCCCCTCCTTATTGATTGACTAGTTTCTCTCTGCATGTGGGAGATCCTCTATTCTGATGCATTTCTTATACTCCCATAATTGTATTCTTACGTTACACAGAGATGCAGTAAACTCTCCACACTGAGAACATTGTACTATTCCCTAAACGCTACCTACAAGCAACAGCATTTCAGCTTCAACATTTTTGTGCAAAAGGACTTATGGTAGCCCGACTAGAACCAGAGCCCTGAATGAAGATATATAAAATGCTAAAATTTGCAAAGATTTATCAAGTAAACATAAACATCAGATTAAATTGCTGATAAAATAAAAAAGAGGTTTTTGCTAGAAAATTGTAAATATCAGTGACAACAAGAAAGAGTAAATGCCAGATAGAATTAAAAATAAAACAATTATTAACATTTCCTGTCAGTTACCTTGAGGCTATGGCTTTGGAGAAAAAATAAATATATATATATATATATTTTTATTTATTTATTTATTTATTTATTTTTCAGCAGATATCTCTAGGTTGATTGAGCCCACTTCATCAGTCCACTTTAAACCTGACATTAATACTTACAGGTACTCTAGACTCCCAACAAAGCAAACTGTAAAAATTGCTGCATCATGAAGGCACAAATCAAAACAAAAGGGAAGGATGCCCACATGTCCTAAGACAGTGCCAGCTACTAATCATTTATCGTGCACAACACAGATCAGAAGGTCTAGAAGCACTGCCCTCCAAACTGTCTTACATAATAAGCATTGCATTGCAGATTTATAAAAAGAAGCACGAGTGTACGAAAGGTTAATGCATTTATACTTGCTGTAAACAGAATAGAATACATCAAACAGACTGCAATCAGTGCAAAATTGATAATATATGATCACAGGTTAAATAGGTCCGTCAAAATTCTGCCACATGCACTCCAGGTTCTTATATTCATTTTTTTTAGCTCCTCATCTATAGATAATATAACATTTATGAGAACTGGTTCTGTGGTCAGCTTTAGAGCTCCATTTACAGACTAGCCATTTCTTATTTTTAGGAATTTGACCAGAATCTGCCCACGGCTGACGGCCATTTAGACCTCAATTATCCTTTAAGCGATTATAATAACCATTTTAATAAAACACCTAATTTATTTCTCCCTGCTGGGATTTAAAACTGCAGTTAATCTCAGTTAAAATTAAACAGGGTGAATCACAGAGCTAACCAGAGCTAGCTCCATGCAAACAGACTTAACAGTTTCAGCCCCTGCTAGACTGGCAATTGCAAGAACTCATGCATTTACACAGAACATTTAAAGAAGTGCATCTTCTTTAAATGCACTTTAACGAGATGCAGAAAAGATTAAGGGCATGCATCATAACAATGGGATTCTCTCTTTTTAAATATGTTGAAAATATAATATTTTACAAGCAAGTAATTTTTTCTCCAAGAGATGCAGATAGAAAATTTCACCAGAATCAATGTTACTACATGTTTTTGTTTTTTTTTCTAATTATCCACGCACAAACAAAAACATGGATTACATTTTCAGAAATTGCACGAATTATTTGTGAACAGCTGTTCACAGGTAGAACACAAATGATTGAATCTAAAGGGCCAACTGTACCATACTGACGGTGTTGAAATGTAACACCTTGCACCTTATGCTTCACTGTAAAACACTACCTACCCTGAGCAATGGCTATCGACTCGAACTTATGCAGCTCCCGCAGCAGACAGCTGCGCTCCGACGGATGGAGGCTGTAAATGAAGTCCTTGGCTCCGCGGGGTGAGTTGAGGGGCTCCACGGGTTCCTTCAGGGGATGTGTGCCCAAGCAGCATCGCTGCACCAGCGCGGGGAGCGGAGGCTGCGAGGCGAGCCTCCCCGGGGAGCCTGATACTACAGCGGACGGTTCGCTGCTCCTGTGTCCGGGTCTGGACGGTCCTCTCCCGGCTGTCAAGGAGAAGGCAGGCCGCAGGACTCTCCGCAGGCAGGGAAGCATCTTAGGGTTGAGGTTAGAGAAATAACCCGGAGTCCTGACGGACAACAGAGCTCACGGTTATTAGAGTAAAATTTTATTTTTCTCAACCACGTGACGTTACCTACGATTTCATTATTTATGCTACAAACTAAAGGTCCATCTGCACGATGGTGGCAGAAAAACACAGCTTCTCTATCAGAGTGTCAATTGAGAACCAAATGTGAATCTGACATTTCCCACTCACACTATTTACGAACCGGTATTTTTAGTTTGCAACCCTCTTCCTAAACAAAAAGCTGAATAAACCAAACTGCAGACACGACTTACTGGGACGCACCTCAGTCGATGCTCCGCTGTCCCGTCCTCCAGCCTCCGGCAGGAGAAGCCCAGAAAACACGGCGACCGCTCCGGTTCATACGCTTCACTCGCTCTAAGAGCTTCCACACAGTGACACAGAAACCGCAGACATTAAACCGACTTGTGTAACAGTGAAAGAAATCACATTTTCGGTTTCTTCGGACTAACCTCTGGCTGGCAGGATGGAGTGAGGCGGACGGGGAGGGCACAGCGGCGGGCAGTGACCTCGAAAATGTTGACCAATGGCAGCGCCGCTTTCCTCCGTGCGTAACTCTGACGGCACCGTCAGACGTACGCACCTCTCTGAACGCAGTCTCATTTGGGGACTGCTTGGGTCAGAAATTCAAGGCCTGCTGTGCTGAAGAATGTGTAAAATTTATGCAAACGGGACAAGTTATATTTTTTAGGATGGTTCATATTGTCCATGAAAATAAGTGCCAAAACTTTTTATGTAACTATTCGCAGCTTATCAAGATGAAAATATTGGACATTATCAGTGTAAATCAGTGTCACAAATGGGTGTGCCCACCCATTCCTTTCCATACTATAACCCATTCCTTTCTATACTATAACCCAGTCCTTTCCATACTATAACCCAGGTGGGGCACTTCAATTGTTTGACCAGACCTGAGTCCACACCCAAAGGAAAAAAAGATATCACGTGGCATTATGTTTCAGAAGGAAGGCGTTCATTCATTTAAAAAAATAAAATAAAAACTAAAGTCTCCTGAGTGTGATTAACTATTTTGCTGATTGTAAACGTACTTACAGATCTTAAATGAAAACATGTGGACGTTGGTTGAGAGCTAGTAATTAATCCTTTGTAAGAGCGGCTTCTAGTGGCCACAGTGTGGCATAACAAGATAATTTTTCATGTTTGGTCCCTCTCCTTTGTGTGGCGGCGGTGTTTTAAGTTCTTTGGGCTGCATTCAGTGTTACTTTTGTTTTGTGTATAAAAGTTGTGCGTAAATACATCGATCAAACAAAATGTGCAAATTATAACTTCTAATGTATCAGTTTTAAATTATGAGTCTAAAAAATATAAAATGATTCTCGATTCAAAGATTACCTGGCATAACGCTTTATATATATATATGTGTGTGTGTGTGTGTGTTAAAAACATTAAATGCAAAACAACTGAGCCAAAGTAAGTTGATTATTTTTATTATATTTCTAAAGGTGTCACTTTATCCTGAAAAATAAACGGCATCAAAGCTTGAACTATACAGGGACAGGCAGTGAGAGGTCAACTCTCCACTGAGAAAATGAACAAAAACTAAACTATGTCACAGATTAAATTGTAATATTTAAAATTTCACAAACTATAAACTTCTTAGTCATAGGATACACTGGCACTTGGAAATATATATATTTATGCTAAGAATTTGAATATGGGAATTACAGGTTAATAGAATATTTGAGATATTTAGACAGAAAAAATTGACCAGGTCATAAAATAAAATTGCCTTCAGGGAACAGCTGTCAAGTTTATGAATGTTTCCGTGTTAGTCCACCATCTCTTCAGTCATGCTAAAATAACTGCACAACCACAAACTAAAACAATACAGACATTTTAACCAACTCAGAGGAAAATGTACAGTTATTTTGTACACAAAACTTATAATACTGTTGCCAATGAACTCAGTTAAACAGTTTGCCTCTCGTTAATATGTAATGTTTGCACATCTGTCTTATATCTTTCTCACACTGGAACGGATAAGAAACCTTCTTACTCTGATATTTTTTTAGAACGTATAAAAATAGAAATAAGATGAGAACCAAGACGGAATTAAAACACTGAAAAAGAAAATAAATTAAAAATGTGATTTCCTCCACTGACCACCGCTAAACATTATTTACACTTTCATACATCTTGTAGTACACAGTGCTTGAACTGAAACGCAAATGAATTACAGACATGGTGCCACTAACTAGCCTTCTTAGCTTATAGTCTAACGCTACGATACGAGGATTAATCTCATATCCCAAAATCTTATCAAAGTCCTGATTTAAAAAAAAAGGTAACTAAATTGCTACTTATATTTATAGTTTATGAAGTATACATTTTGATCTGATTTCCTTCTTTTGACTGAAACAATATCTGTACATAGAGGATTGTATTGCAAAAGATGGATATGTTGATCAGAAATACTTCCTTGTTAGTAGAGTAAAAGGAAACAAAAACGTTAAACATGGAAAAAAAATGTTTAGAACTTTTAGCTGAGAATCTTTACATCAAAAATAGTTTGTCTCATTAAAAATTTATATCACTTGTTTTTATTTCTTAAACTGTTGCATGTGGTTACTATAGTATGATAGTGGAAGGTCAATTAATAAACCTAACGTCTATGTATTATATAAATCTCAGTATGTAGACTGCAGAGCCAAAAGATATGGGAAATCAAATACCTGCAGGAGAGTTTAACCAAGAATGTGTATTTATGCAGGGGAGGCTGAGGATAATTATAATCTTTTTAGATGTTTTGAAACTAAAATTGCCACTCTGAACCATGTGCTAAATTATTTACAAATTATAAAGACATTAAAACAAGCAAAGATTTTAAAACAAAAGATCAAATTTCTATTCATAAAACCTCTTTACACTTTACAAAGTAGCCTGCAGCAACGCGGACATGTGGTAACACAAAGTCAGTTCCTCTACTTTGCCATGGCTTCCTGGGTCGCCCATTCGGGTCCACGAGGGGCTCTGATGTGAACTGTGTTTACGCCTCTGAGCTGGAAGTGGAAGACAGCTGAGTGTCCATCTTTCTTCATGAACAGTGGTTATTTTATCACAGGAAAAGATCAGCTAAGTTATTTGTGCTCTCTTTTCAGAAAAATATCCACAAGAGCGCATCCTAATATTTCACACTGTTACGACACACAACATGGACCCAACCCAGAAGAAATAATAAGTGTTTTGGTTTAGAGCTTCTGTTTGATGGCAAATGAAGAATAAATCTATTCAGCATAAACAGAAACAACCACAAGGGGGCTCTCTTGTACAAACGATTCTGCCTTTACCTGATGGAGCTGACGGAGCAACCAAAAAGATTAAGTCGAGGTTAAATGTCTTTGAGGTGACATGTTTCACAAGTGAACAATTCATACAAGAGGTGTCTCCTATTAACACAAAAAGCTTTTTCTTTCTTTTAAAGCTTTTGACCAAATTCCCAAATATTTTTTAATGGAAATTTCCATCATAAAAGCTCAAGATACTTGTGACACCAGGCTGGCAGTCAGATGATGGCGTCAGGCGATCCGTGGAGCTGAACGGTCATTGGTGAGGGTTCTTTTGAGCTTGACCCCCTTGCGGATAGCCACAAGCATGTTTCCTTCATCTTGTTCGTCCACCTCCTCTCCACTCCCCTGGTACGGCTGGACCAGCTGGTTGGGCAGGGGAACGGTCGGAGGGTTAGTGGATGCCTGACCGCTCCAGGACGTCAAAGGAAGTGTGCCAGCTTCATCTGGTCTTACAAATGTCGAGGAATATGAGCTTTCCTCTCCTCCTCCGATCTCCTCTGAACTCCTGCTCCCGTTAACTGTTCCTGACATATCAGGCACTGTAGGAATTTTCACTGGCACGACCGGAGTACGAATGGGAATGGGGCCTCCGCCCACAGAACCGGAGCGACGGGCGCAGGGTTTAGAGGAGGGGGTGCGGCGGATTGTGGCAACTCCAGGGGTGACGATAACTGGACCATGACCTGCAGGGAGGATTACAGAGGTGGGATGAATCCTTGAATGATGATGTAATGATGATACAAAGCAAATAATAAATACTGCTAGAAAATTGTGATCTAACGTGAAGCAACCTGTGTTACAGATACACAGTAAAAAACAAAATGTATTTTATTGATATTTTACAATAAAACATAAAAAAAGGATCGTCTACATGTTTTTCAAATAAAAAAAAATAAAAATCTGAAAGGTGTGGAGTACGATTTGCCCCACAGAGTAAATAGTTTTTTTTAACCACCTTTTGCTTGTTAGAGGTTTCAAATCTCTCACTGCCTAATGACCACCCTCTATTTAGCTCTTTTCATCTTCCTATCACCTCTGACCTGCTTCCATGACTCAAAATAAGTTACACTCAGGTGGATTCTATTACTAAGTGTTTGGGTTTTATTTTCATTTTTTATTTAAATTTGATAAGATATTAATCTACTGCACGGTTTTGCCAATTTTATTTGTTATTTTGCTATGCGTTTGTCTGTCACTTAAATCCCAAAATATATGCCTGTTTGTGATTGCAATAAGGAAATAACGTGAAAAAGTTAAGGTATAAAAGGTATAAACCCAAAGCTATGTTAGTGAACATTTGTGATAACCTCAGAGTTATTTGTACCCGTAGAAGTAGCAGTGTATTGGGCAGCAGGAGCAGACGGATAGGTTCCTGTGTGGACCGGTGTGGAGGGGTAGGCTCCCCCATGGTATGTCCCCTGTCCAGGATATGGGATCTGTGTGATGGGCATGCCGGCTGTGGAGGCGGGCCGTTTGGTCTGGAACATGCGTCTGTAGGACTGGCCGATGTCACTGTTTCTGGGGATCGTGGAGGACTTGTCGAAGTCAGACGGCTGCTGTGGTTGCTGCTGCTCAGGCTCCTGGTCTCCAGCCATGGAAAAGTAGTCGTAATCTGAAACTGTCATGGGTAAATATAAGGAGGTTAAGTCACACTACTGCAGAGTGAATTATGACACAAAATCTCCAAATAGATATTTGTGATAAACTTCACTACTTTGTGATGGTATGGTGTCTTCAGAGCAGCAGGGTGTGTTGGTCTGAGTGCTGTAGCCGCTGGAGCACTGGATGGAGTCTCTGTTTGACCTTTGGGTGTCCAGCTCCAGACCCCTGGATAAGGCCAGAGCCAGTTCATTTTGGGCCTCAAGATCAGCCTGACAAAAACAGATGAAATCAACATGTGAGGGGAAAGTCAAAATCAAGACGTTAGACTGAGTTGATACAGCCAAGTGCAGTGTATTAAAGCCATTAAAATAATTACATCCAACCCACTAAAGTCATTAACGGGGAACATTAATGGTGGAGGGCTATTCACATTGTTTACATGCCGTTACTGCAACAACATTGGTCGTTGTACGCTGATTTTGTTGTACGCTCACAGTTAACAGATTGCATTAATCAATATATGGAAATAAGTATCACCATTAAAGGTAATCGTTGAGTAATTTTGTAAAAATATGTCTGCAGTTTTAGGACATTACTAAATGTGTTCAATGGAAGCATACAAAAAAGCTCTTCTGGCTCTAATAAAAAATGCAAATAAAAAAAAAGGGAACCCTTACAAATTTCATCAGCTTTCCCCCTTCATTTTTCCACTTAAGTCTTTCTGATCATTAAAAAAAAAAAAAAAAAAAACTTACATTACAAAATGATATCCAATAAAAAACAGTTTACAGATTATCAATATTGACAGTCTGGAGAATTAAGAAATAACTTAAAGATAACCTTCCTCACAACATGAAGTAGACCTAATGACCATAATCAAATTAAATCCAAAAACAGATGAGAAACAAATTAATTAACATCAATCAGTCTAAAACTGATTGATGTTATTGGGCTAACTGGGATACTCTTCAATGTAAAGCCAGTTAGCAATGAAGAATATCCCAGCTCTCTTGCAGCCAGGAGGAACTGGCTGGTGTGGATACTTTTTTCCCCTTAAAAACAGAATCATTACTTAAAAACGACATTTAGTTTTTACTCACTTTATATCTACTTGATATTAAAACTTGCTAATAAAATTAAGAGATCTTAAGAAGAAACACTCTTTCACAGCAAAATCAGAGGAGACAGAAACTGACCTTCATGATCCTGTTCTTCTCTTCCTGCTGGCTTGGTGTTTGTATCTGAGCAGGAGGGGGCGCTGAGGTCGATGTTTGGCTTGAAAGGGGGCTGTTACCACCATTTATGCTCCCATTATTCTCCACCCCAGCCAAAGCTTCCTTGTCTTTCCTCCTTCTCAGTGTGTTTACCATGGGCTGGTCATAAGGTCCTGGCTTTGCCCAGTCCTGTGGACAAAATTGTTTAATAATGATTTTTCACATTTCTCTGATGTTTCAAAGTCTTAAAAATGTTCTCTTTTGATTTAAGCTTGAAAGTAAAAACAAGAAAAGAAATTGCCGAGCAAACTTGTGCAGTGAACAAATTGCACACAAGGAGAATGGAAATGTGTTGCTCATCGAGTTTGAGGTGATGACCAACCTTCCAGCTGGGGACTTTTGATGAAGGTACCATCGGAGACCCCAACGTGCAGTAGTTGGGGTAGTCCGGCAGCAAGGCTGAGGCGGGGCGTGACCAGGAACGAGTGGGGCATGATGTGGGGGGAGAGGGGGAGGATGGTGGGAAGAATGGGAAGGAAGTGCCTGGAGCTGAGCCCAAGCTCCCCCCATTGCTATGCAGGTAGGAGGTACTGGCTGGGCTGCAGTGGTCAAAGCCATTGGACAACTGGTGTTGATGGAAGGACAGACCAATGGTAGCAGAAGCAAACAAAAGGAAAAGAAGCAATGGGATCAATAAATGAAATGGCGAACAAATAATAATAAACCAGAAATAAATTAGGATAAATAAATGAAAGCAAAATAAGATCAAAATTCATGTTGATTAACCAACATCAGTATAGATGAGGGTCTGAATGCTGAACTGAATAAAAACAGGAAAGCATGATGGACAGATGGCAGTGCTGTTTGGTTGGATTGTTTCAAAGTATTCATACCCCTTCATCACAACTGACTACATTAGAACTGTAAACTTCAATCAATTTTATTGTGGTAATTTTAATTAATAATTTGTAAGCCAACATATAGTAACACACAGTTGTTAAAGGGAAGGGAAATAGCACGTCTTATTTTTTAAATTTACTAAAGATAATCTGAAAAACTCTGCGATGGACTAGTGACATGTCCTCTGAAGACAGGCACCAGCACCCCTCCCAACTCTAGTGAGATAAGGGTGAAAAGAAAATGGATGGATGGATGAAATCTGATAAACTGAGAAACTCTGTTGACAGCCCAACCATTATTTGGGGACTCCACTAATGTGGTAGAAAGAGCACCAAGAAGAAAACTTGTTGCATAAAAAGGCCATATTGTCACAGTGGCAGACTTTTTTTTCATAGCAGGATGGTTCTGACCCGTTTTACCCTGGGCTAGAAAGGAAGCAAACTAATTTTCTGCTATTTGCATTTTTCTGCCACGAATGAAGGAGAATGAAAAATTGAGATCAAACATATTCCTGTTCATGTGTAAAATACAGATCTAGTTGAAAATTTGAGGCAAGACCCCACAGATGCTCTCTATTTAATCTAGTATCTGACTGGGCTGAGTAAATATATCAGCAAAGTTTTATTGAAGCGTCTTTACAAGCAAAGCTGGTAGAGACAAAAAAGTTGCAGCTGTGGTTCTACAAAAAGGTGCTGAATACAAATACCCACCAAACTTTTCAGATTATTTGTAAAAACAAAAAAAAAGACAATCATGTTATTTTTAACTGAAATATCAGCCACTTTGCACTGATCTAAAGCATACATTTTCAACCAAATATGCAGAAGTTTGTGGTTTTAACCAGGTGATATTAATCCTTTTGCAAGCCTCTTCAGTTTCCTCAACCTTCCTACACTGAACGGAAGCGGATATCTGGCGTATGAAGATCTGCGGTTCATTATACAGAAAGAGCTTTTCACCTTGTCAGTAGCATGATGAAGTGTAGTAGCGGTAAGAGAGCAGGCAGTGCTGCAGTCACCGTGAAGCTGCCCAGTCTCTGACGTCTCAGAGGAGCTGGAACTGGGACAAGGCTGTGACAGAGAGGACAGGGAGCAGCCGGCAGGAAGTGGGATGATGAGGTGGGAGAGAGAAAGAGGCATGGATGGAGAAGAAAGAATTAAAGTAAAGACATACTGACAGCTAGAAACACAGGCAAACTGTTTGGCAGCTGTAGCGACTTCTCCACAAATTAGTAAGGAAAAGCATCAGGGAACAGTGGACTAGGAGGAGAGTTATATCCGCATTAGATGCAAGGCCAATAAGAGCAGAATGTTAAGTGTCAGTCTTGTTAAAAAGAAGCTCAGTTAAAACCCTTCAAAAAGTTAAAGCCCCTTTTAAGCGTCCGATACTATAACCCACAGTGAGCAAACACAAGGCCCGATTCCCAGGCCTGTACTGTATGTGGGTCAGGCATTGAGTTGCCAAACCACCTTCAGCGGATCATAAAAACTTGGAGTCCAACTAAACCAATGTGTTCTGGCCTGAGGAGTTCTGGTTGCTGGCGAGCAGCACAACGTTGACTAATGCAACTGCTCTCACGGTCGATCGCAAGCCTCAAAGCCCGCACAGACAATCCCCCGGACTGACTCACAAGTTATTATCTCACAATTTTTGTCAGAGAGTCAGACTGAGGCGATATAGACATACTCCTAATGTATGTAAAACATAGAGGCAACACAGCAGCATATAATTTAACTATGATTCATTTAATAAAAAAAATAAAACTGAGCATATTCTGAGGGTTTTAAGTTTAGCCAAACCACAGTCTGTCACAGTGGTGGACTTTTTTTCATAGCAGGATGGTTCTGACCCGTTTTACCCTGGGCTAGAAAGGAAGCAAACTAATTTTTTGCATATTTATGATACAATAATAGCACTGAAATGACTTCACATACTTACCACGGCCAGACAACTCTCTGTCTAAAGGAGACTGACTCTCAGTCGGGAGCCGGATTGAATATATTAATAAATATGGGTGTCTCTTTTTTTGTCCCCATCTTACCTTTGTTTCAGCTGGCATCGGTGAAGAGGATTTGGACGATGCATTTTGGTCTTGCGATGAAGAAATGAAGCCAGAGTCGTGGGAAGAGATGCTAGAGAGCCGAACCGGGGCCTGCAGGGGTAACGTGGAGCTGCGGTATCGATGGCAGGGGTGATGATGGTGAAAGAGGTGATGCGAGGAGGAGGAGGAAGAAGAGGAGGAAGGAGAGTGAGAGTGAGAGCCACTGGAACCCCTGGAGTCACTACTGTTAACGCTGTTCAGACTACTGTGAAAGGGGAAGGAGGATGGTACAAAGGGAGGACCAGTGGGAGACGTTTAGCAGCGCCAAGGAGAGTTAAAGACAGTCAAGTTCACCAGAAGCCACAGGTTTAGGAGGAAGGGTCGAGTGGAGGGGGGTAAGAGGAGAAATAGGGAAGAGATGAAAGGCAAAGGATAACGGGGAATGTGGAGGAGACAGGGTGAGAAACAATTAACACGGCACAAAATGATGCAGCAAGCAGTGACCGAAGCCAATCCAAACAAACCAATGTCAAAAAAAAAAAAATTTAAATCATAATGAATACAGAGGGTAGACTTTTATCAAAACACACACATTACTCAGATGCTGAACAAATTCAAGGACTACTTATTTCAATTTAGATTACACACATCACTGTCATTAATAATAAGTGAAAAAGCTTCCTCCAGTCATTGAAACGAGTATAAAATATGGGTGTCTCGCAAGAAAAAACTGAAAGAATGTTGCTTTGTTACTTGAACTCACTTATGAAACTCATAATGTTGCTCCTGTTTTTGTTTTTTTTTTGAAAAATAGAAATTAATAGTATCACATAGAAAATCTATCTAGAATTAAAATTCACTCACAACCCAAGAATGGATTGTCCAAGAACAACAAGATAGATAAAAAGTGAAAATATAGGAACTCAGACAGTAGATTTCTGACTTTAAACCAGAGCAGTTGTACAAAAAAAATCAGAGAAAGCAAAGGACAGCGAGCAGAAGACATAGTCTGAACAGCTAACTCCCCTGCCTCCAAGTCATCCTGCATAGTATTGGTGTTATTCTCATTGAGTAATCAATAAGAGTGCAACAAAATAATTAGACTTTTTCCCCTGCTCATCCTGGCCACTAGGTGTCAGCCATGGTTTGGAAAACTGTCAGTTTTAATGCCTTCGTCACTTCTGATTTGGATAAAAAGATTTTCAGGCTTTTAGAGAAATGCAACGCATGAGGTAAATGTATACTTGACAGATGTACTGAGCTTCCTCTTACAGAAAATAAAATATTTTTGACCATTTCATATCTCTGTACTCATTTCACAGTGTTTCTTGGTGCAGGAGGTTAAAGTGTACCTGCTTCTTTTAAACCATGAAGGTCAAAACTGCATAAACATACCTGCACATGCTAGATTTCCTGGACATAGTAGTACTCGGTGAAGAAGGTGGTGTTTGAAATGACCAGCCATAGTCTGAGCCCTTCAGGTCTGAGATCACCTAAAAGTAATCATTAATTATTAATATTAACAGAAATAGCTAATTTTACAAACTTATTTTACCTGACTGTAAACAAGTGCAAAACAAAGAGTAAAGATGACAAGATTTAGGCTTCTCCCCCCCCATACCTGTTCACTAGCAGGAGGAAGCTTATGTGGGTCAGAGGTCAGGGCCTTGAGGTCCTCAGAGATGGTCTGGAGATGGGTAACCTCTGCCAACATGGAGATCTCCTCATTCTAAAAGCATGAAGCACATGCAAAACAGAAATCCATAAACAAATCGTATTTTATCCGGTCATAGTAGAGTTCTAGTAAGCAAAACAAGAGTTTGCCTCTTTTTTACTCACCACTACAGGCTGCAGCAAGGCTACAAAACAGCAAAATCTTTGTCTCTCCTCAATGAGAGCCTTCCTCAAAGCTTGCTTCTCTGTTTCTTCCAGAAGAATGTATTTATCGCTCACATCCTGCATGGCACTGTTCAGCTGGGGCTGGAAATCGCCACGGCCTTCACAAGCAAACAGAATACAAATGCACAAAAATACATTAGTCATTACATAAGGCATGGGAGCAGGAAAACAAATAATACATCACTACTTATCATGCAATAACATGCACTGGATATGGAAAACAATATGATTTTGCACATAAGAAGGAAGTTAGTGAAGATTATTCTGTAGCATGTCAAATAATGCTATGTAAAATGCCCCACTATTTTGGGTATCACCTCAGCATGAAGAGCACCTCTTCTTACTGAAGTACTTCCTGGCTCTTGTTCAAGGAGGGCCAAAGGTTATCTTGTTCAGACCAATCTGTTGTCTGTAGGCTATAACTACAATTTACTCAAAGGTTGGAGTCATTTTAAACATTTTTACCTTCCTCTTTCATACACTGAAATTTCTGAAAATGTTTTTGAAAAAACAAAACAAACAAAAAAAAACTAAAGACTTTTTATCACAACAAAGTACCAATAACACCATCTGGCCCTCCGGCTGTCTGTGTGAGTTTCAATATAAATATGCAAATCCAGAGTAGGACATTATAATTCCAAGGTTATCTTGACGTGCAGCCTTGCATGTCTTCTTGCTGTGAGTTTAAGTAAAAATGTGCGTCTAGGATTTGCGAGAGTGTTTGTGTGTGCATGGTTTAAAGACAGGATGCCCTGAAGCCAAATCAGGCCCTCTTGAATTCTTGAAGGAAGCATCAAGGTTGGCGACTGCCTGTGACTGTCTGATGCACTGTGGATCTCAAAGGCATTATCTAACCACTAAAGATACAGTTACATAAAAACATGTTTTGACTTTAATACATCAAGGTCTGTGGTCTCTGTCTGCTCATATGTCTGGGCTGAGTTAAATTACTGCCTTTCATTGACATTTGTTGTAATTTCCTACATGTGACATGTAAATGGTGCATAAAGCAGGGTTTATGCATCATAAAATATACAATCTTCAGTGCTTGTTCCCTTACAGATTCCTTCTGTCTGTATTTGCCACAAATGCTTCAAATTAAGCAGATTTTGATAGAATCGTTTCCCAAGATATCCTAACCCATATGCTCATATGTGAAAAAGTAATCCCCACTTTACACTTGAAAAACATTGATACCTCTGATTGATAATTGTCAGTCATATAGAATCAAGAAATTACTTAAATAAAACTTGTCTGGCAACATGAAGTAGGCTATACATAATGCTTCAAATTAAAGAAATTCAAGGAGAAATAAAAATTACAGTCAATACTGAAACAAGTGTTAGAAAGCTCTGTATGGTCAGAGCAGGAGGACAATAATCCAAAGCACAGCAACAGATCCACCAAAAAATGTTGTTAAGAAGTCAAAGTCTGAACCTAAATCCGACTAAGATAATGCAGGTCAACCAAGTAATATCTTTAGGTGATAATTACAATGCTCTTACCACAAGCGGCCATGTCTGTTTTAGTTGTCCTATTGTTCACTAATAAATTAAATAACAAAAAAGTATATGCTTTGACTATCTTTTTCTGTCTTTTCCGTCTTTTCTGATATCACATATTTGTTTGATCTTAAACAAGCAAACACTATCTGAAAAGAGAAAAGAAGAGAACAGTATTTGCCTTTGAGAAGGCAAATACTTTTTCACCCCACGGTAGGAGTCTTCTATGTATTTTTCTATCTCCATCTAAATAAATCAACTCTAGCTTGCAACATGACTACAAGCACTGTTATAATGAAATGTATAGCATCCAGACCTCAATCCAAGCACAGTGATTTTAATGCTAATGTGAGTAATGCAATCATCTTAAATAGTAGTGGTCTATGGGGCAATAAATTAAATGTAGCTTAACTAGAAAGCCCAACCTTCAGCATGTTTTTCGGTCTTGTATTGATCCAAAGGGAAATTTTGACCAGACAGGCGAACAATTACATTGTGCAATGGTATGACTGAATCTGAACAGGCCTCACTCATTAGTCTGTTTTCCACAGCAGGGCCTACCTCATTACCGTTGTCCCTACAGGCAAAATCTTTTTCCATCCTGTTGCCTTGGACATTATTTATAAGTTGGTTTGACATCTCAAATACTCTTGTAATCACTAATTATAAACAGCTCCTCTATCACTACTGTAATGCAATGTGAAGGCCGTCTGTAATGTGGATCTATAAAGTAAAATATCCAACAGCTGAAACTACAGAAAGCAAATTAACCACTTTAAAAATATTTTTTATATGCAAGTACAACACATATGCTCTGACTCAAAGTAGGCTTGGCTATAAAGTTCATGTAAAGTTGAGTCAAAATGACAGAAAGCAACTCTCAAGTTGACATTTCTTCTCATAACTCAAACAGCAGCAATTGTGTTTTTGCCTCAAAAAGATGGAAAATGGAAATGGAAAGAAGTATTTTCTTTATTCCATTCAGTCCGAGAGCAGCCTGGGAAAGTTTCATCTTATCAAATCAAAATCTGTAATAATCTCCCAACATGTAGCTAAATTGGTTGTTTTGTACCTGGCCTTTTTAGGAATGTAAAGAAGCTGTCACTGGATATTCTATACCCACATTGGGTCAATATGTAAACAAACTGGGAACATTTCAAGTCTGCTTTGATTTTCAATTATTTTCTATAATCTGCCTCTAGCCTACTGTAAAGAACTACAACAATGTGACGCCGATAAATCTTACCCAAAAGCTTGAGGTTAATCAGAATTATATTGGTTTGATCATAAGTTACCAATGGTCATATGTCATTGGAGTCAGACGATCAGAACAGTGATGAGAACTTCAATCAATAGAAGCAGGATGTCATTTTAGAAAATAACATTTTCCTAAATAAATTATATCTGGGAATTTAACTTTATTATTAATTATTCCTAAATGAAAGTAGGAATGAAATGCCAAAATATGGGTATAGAATGTGGATACCAATTAGCAAAGGGGCGTATTGACTTGGAGTTGCTTTGGACTATTATCCACCAACCTAGACTGTAGATTAGAAAGTTTCAGTCATTTCACCACAAAAAACAAGCTTGTAATCCATAATACAGATCTTAAGGGCACAATTAGAATATTTTACTTTAAAAGACTCACAACTTCAATACAACCTTTAAAAAATAGCACCTTTCTTTAAAATATAGCACCAAAAACATGTTTACATTATTTTATCTCAATAAAAGGTGACCAATTACCACTTATAAGATTACTTTAAATGAGGCAGCTTGAAATGGACAAACCAGAAAGCTAATGATATGAAAACTAATCCAGAATAATAGACATATATGTCTATCATATGTCCACAAACTATTAGCAAAATAAAAACAATTCAAGCATTTAGGAGTCTTTACCAGCTTCAACTTATCTGACTAGAGCGGTTGAACTGTCCCTCATTCTGCACACATGTAGCAACATGTGTGCAGACACAAATGGGATTAACTGCTCCAGCTTTCACATGGTCAATGATTAAATTAGGTTGTAATTTTAGATGTTTTCTGAGTGTTGCTGGGCTTTTGGGTCAGAAAAATACTCTCATGAGACAGATAAGAAAACATCAGATCTTGTGTAACCAACTAGAAGATGGTGGATGGTGTGGTATTCTTATGAGAAAGTAAATTATTACAGCTAAAAGTTAGATAAAATATAGTGCAAGTATTTATATATCAAGATCAATTAGGCAAATTGGGTAACAGGAAAACATTACAGAGAATTTGTAATGTTCTCTGAGAGTTGAATAAACTTATTATTCAAAATTTAGTAGATTGATGATTTTATAGTGGCCCAGCTAAGCGCTCTTTAAGATGAAACATAGCGATCACTGCTGAGTGGTAGTGGAAAGCTAATAAGAAGAGAAAATATGTAGTCTTGTGTTGTTTCTGGTCAAAAGCCGGAGTTCAAGCTCTTGATAGCTGTGAAGCTTGGACATGAAGGTTAATCAGATTGAGCATACCAAGTCAAAGATTATGTCAGCTTTAACAAAGCCAAGAAGGTTTGCAAAAGCTTACTGAGCCCTGAGAGCTGCAAGTTTCTACTAGACTGTATTTTATTTGAGATCTATTCAGGATGCCTAAACAAGTTTACATGTCAATGTCCCGTATCTTCTCAAACTAAAATTTCTAAAAAATCTTGATCCATTCAAAATATTTAAATTTTACAAAAGTTTTCTGTCAATCTACAAATACTTCTGGAGTTGTCAGGCTTTAAATTTGCAACCTTGATAGACTAATGGATTAAGACTGGGCAAATGGTCGAAGGATGGACAATCTACAGTGAGCAAGCAGATGGATGGAGTGATGGTGAGTGAATAGACAAAACTTTGAGTCAGTGGGATAATGAGCAGTAAGGACATACAAAAAATCTTTCATACTCCATTTTCTTTTCCCATTCAGATCTCAGATCTAACTCAAATTCCATTCTTTTCCAGACTTGTAACCCTATGTATTTAACAACGTAACATGTTAAATGTAACAATGTATTTTTTTATTTCTTAATGTCAGTGTTACCATGAGTACAGATGTGTTTACGCATTATGCAACTTATGTAGCTCTTAGCTGGATAAACAATTTGTGAAGAGCATATTTCTGAAAGTCAAGGTTTTCTCTTTTTTTTTTAATCACACTTTTTCAGTTTCTTAAAAAGAAAAGGCAACTTACTACAAACTAAATGTAATGAATGGGATGGCACAAAAAAGTAGGACAGTGAAGGATGAAAAGAAGGCCAAATCCTTAATTATTGTTTCTATAATCTACACTACACTAAAAAGAAGATCGACACTCTAAATAGGACAAACGTGTTGCTAGAGTTTCTAACGAGTAGCTACAGGTTGTATAAAAAAAAGAAACAAAAATGGATGACAGGAAATAAAGTAAGGCCTACATTAGTCAATTACCAATAAAACCAAGACACTTAAGAAATTGTAGCATAAGCAACTACTTAAATATTGTCTATAAAGTGACTTACCATGATTGTCTGCTGCAGTGCAGCATTTAGAGAAGAATATCAACCATGGGTGGGCAGGGAGAGAAAAAGATCCACATGAACTGAGAAACTGCCAGCTAAAAACTAATCAATGTGTGCCTATGAATGTCCAAAACCTTGCTTAAGGATTCAAACATGAGAAAATGACTTTGTAATGAAAAGTGCAACGTAAAAGCTATCACAGATAAACAGCTAGAATATGCTATCTGTTTTGAAAGCATATTCTCATATGCTATCAAAACAGATATTAAATAATTTGCATTGTCTTTAGCAAATCGATAGTCCTGCAATGATGCAGTACTTGGTGCTGTCCTGACAGGCTCATTCATCTGCACTTCAAAAAATGGGAATGCAAAAACAGAAATGAGTTCCCCTCTTTGCTTTACTTAAGGTAGCCAACATGTCTGGAAAAAAAAAATTACAAAAAACTAATTAAATATGAAAACCAATGCAAATCTATAAACATGCCACAATGATATCCAGCCAAATGTCTTTTTATGTACAGCACTATTTTCCATTTAGGTGAGCAAGTATGTATAATCTGAGCCAAGAGGACTGCACTGCCCTCTCACAGCGTTTACCAAGTAAGGCAATGTTCAGCCTTACTAGAGCTGCAAAACTTATTCGGTAGGAAAACACTTGTTCAATACACATGCTGCTAAATGGAGAACTGAACCCCAATTTATACATATTTCCTATTAAAATAGGCAAAATAGATTAAGTTTTCTCTCCACAGATTATTTTTCAGCACAATTTTCTTGGTATGTTTTAAATTCTTTTTCATCAGATTTTACATTCACAAGCTGTTACATTGAAATAAATGTATCTAATGCAGCATTACAATGATAAGTCTCAAAAAACAGTAGCTGTTATATAAAACCAGTGGGACACACATAGATGAGTTACAGCTTTTTCCCTTGTGACCTCTCACAAGCTACTTCACAACATCTACCAGGCTAAATGTTTAAAGAAGACAAATTCACCAAGAGGTCAATGGAAAAACAAGCGTCAGGTCTGGCTAGGCTAACAACAACATACCGCCTAAGGCAAAAACAGCAGCTTCCTTTCAATAAACGTACCTGCTGTTGAACTACTGCTACATAATTTAATAGTTTTACGTTTCCTGGCTTGATAATAAATCATCCACGACTAAAAAGCATTTAACTTGTTGATTTGACAAGATGTATGCCTGACGGCACATGTGGACTACCACGTAAAATGCAAATGGCTTCACAAAAAATTTTTTCTCACCTTTCTTTGCTTTTTTTTGAAGTTTTAACGTGTCCGAGGACTTCTTCTTGATTTCCTGTCGAGCTCGCTTGTACTCTGTTACAAACAGACCAATTAACAGAGGTCAATCAACTGCTTTATTGAACATTTAACACAATTTAAATTACAAGATATTTTGTGTAAGAACAGAGCACTAGTGAATAGATAAATATAAATTGTGAACTGAAGTGATAAAACTGGGTACAATTTATTTTGAGAATGAGTTTGTGCGATTTTACAAGTTCACCTCACCTTTTGCATGGTCTTTGTCTAAAGTATTGACACCTCTTTTCCACTCCTCCATCTGTTCCTGCAGAGGGTTAATCAGACCCTCCAGAAAGCACCTGCGAAATGACAGGTTTCTTGCTTTTAATCTGAGGTCAGGCAGATTAATTCAATTTACATGCAAATGAACCCCATGAGTTTTCATTACATTTCTGTTCTTCGGATGTCTATTTGAAAGGGAATGCCATGTACTCGTATTAAAGCAACAAGCTCTTGCGAAACAGAGCTGTGTTATGAGGAACAAAGGCCAAACAAGATCATCCACTTTTCCCCCCACATACCTCAAAAATGTTTCATGCAGACACACTTTTGCATTCTTCTCCTTTTATTCCTATTCCCCTAAATAAAGTTCACCTGTGTAACATTTAGTCTCAGTGAGGCTCAAAGGTTTCCAGCTATTTTTGGAAAGAAAAGTTGACCTTTGAAAACTATTTAACATTTTTTCTCCACTTCACAATTATTTACAATTGTCTGATGTTCTTTACCAAAATGGAAATAAAATACATATGTACGACAGCAGTATGTTTATCATCCAATTTAAGTGAAAACAGACTGTCAAGCTTGAAAAATGCACAAACATAAAGTCTGGTTTATTTATGTGGCATGTAATCTCATGTCAATCATTGACAGAAAGACAAACCGGGAGGGAGAATAAAAAAACAGACTGTGAGAAAAGAGTCTGCAAGTGTCTGATTGTGCAACACAGGGGGAAGTACTAAGCTTGTGCAGTTATGTCTGTCAGTCATTACCCAAGCATGAACGTCTTCCTAGACACATTTGTAAAGTGTGTGAAATGCGGACAGCTGCAGCCTTAGCGAGTTGAGCTAAAATTAGACTTCAGTCTTCCGTCTTGTAGACATCTCCACAAAGTGTGTGTCAGTGGGTGGTTGTTGATGGCAGCCCCCACGTGTATGGCCCCTGCTATGGAGATCCAAATGGAATCTCTGCAGAAATGCCAAGTGAAATTAAAGAGCCTCTTGTCTGGGATGTGTGTGGTAAGAGGAGGGGGCAAGGCAGAAAGCTGCGCTGTGTCCATCTTTCCTTTGACATCATAGATGTGTATGCGTCCAAGTAAATAGACTTTTTCTCAGCATTCCACAACAAGGGTCATGGTCACCCACACACCCAAAACATTAAAACACAAAAGGCCAGGAGAAGCAGCAGTCAACATTTTTTGGAGAATAACTTTTGCCAAAGAGCAATATGTGTTCAAAAGAACAACATTTCAGTGTGAAATTTTCCTTACATGGAGAACTGTTTGAGTTTCGCCTCTATGCTGCGATGCCTCATGCACATCCTGGTCAATGCCGACCCGATGTCTCTGGTGCCACCTGGAACATAAACAAATATGAACAGTGAAAAAACAGTTTCAAACAGACGCATCTAAATAAATCTTATCATTGAAAGCTTTATTGCAGTATTTTCAGCTTAAAAATCAGGTTTCATTGAGACACAAAGTGATATTTCAGAAATGTATTTGTTCAAGTTGGTGTATTATGACTTACTGGGAAAGAACACATTAAATTATGTTTCTCTAAAGATAAAAACAATACAAATAAAACAAAGGTTTCTAATGCTGCTACATGAAAAAAAACAAAAAACTGCTGACTGTTGAAGTCGTTCAACAGTCATGCCACAAAAAGATCATAGATAATAGAAATGCTTGGTTGCAAAGTGCTGTATGGAAGCACATTACTGGAAAGTTGAGAGGAAGGAAAATGTGGAAAAACATTCCACAAGCAACTCGAATACCAGCAGTTATACATCTCTACAAAAATAGATGTTCAAAATGACATGTCACTTTTAGCCATTGTCACTAAATGTTTTTTTGAAAAAAAAAAGAAAGGAGATAAGCAAGTTTTAGAAGTACTCAAACAGAAAAACATTTTAGGAACGTTATAACACAAAAATCAACAGGGTAGAGTTTGCAGCAAGTTGACCAGACAGAATTACAGATATACCTATTGAAAAAGAGGAAATGAAAAAACAATATTTTATATTTTGAGATAATTTATTTTTAATGAGTATGAAAGTCAGGTTGATTTGTACAGCAAATACTTTATTATTAAAGACCTGCAAATGTATTTATTTTGATGATCTTTAAATTAGGTAAACATAAAACCTGACCTCAATTTAGCATGAAACATGGACTTATGAATTACTTTATTGGCTTCCTGTGGGAAAAGACAGACAGGAAATTGTGTCTGTTCTGAACGGTTGTTGTATGTCACAAGATTAAATAGCATCTAAAAAAAATCTGATTATCACTGAAAGCTTTATTGCAGTATTTCCAGCTTAAAAATCAGGTTTCATTGAGACACAAAGTAATATTTCAGAAATGTATTTGTTCAAGTTGTTGTATTACAACTTACAGGGATTGAACACATTAAATTATATTTTTCCAAAGATAAAAATAATACAAATAAAACAAAGGTTTCCAATGCTAACTGCTACATTAAAAAAAAAAAAAAAAAAAAAAAAAAAAAAACATGCTGACTGTTGAAGGCGTTAAACAAACATAAGCAAAAATAGAAATGCTTGGTTGCAAATTGCTGTATGGAAGCAAATTACGGGAAAGTTTGAGAGGAAGGAAAATGTGGAAAAAAGTTTCACAAACAATTTGGATACTAGCAGTTATACATCTCTGAAAAAACAGATGTTCGAAATGACATGTCACTTTTAGCCATTGTCACTAAAGGTGGCCTGAAAAAAAAAAAAAAAAAAAGAATAGAATATAAGCAAGTTTTAGAAGCACACAAAAGTCAATAGGGCAGAGTTTGCAGCAAGTTTATCAGATAGAATTACAGTTATACGTATTAAAAAAGATGAAGTGAAAAAAACAATGCATTATATTTTCAGATAATTCATTTTTAATGAGTATGAAAGTCAAGTTGGTTTGTACACAAAACACTTTATCTTTAAAGACCTGGAAATGTATTTATTTTGATAATCTATAAATTAGAAAAACAGAAAACCTGACCTCAATTTAGCATGAAACATTGACTTATGAATTACTTTATTAGCTTCCTGTGGGAAAAGACAGACAGGAAATTGTTGTCTGTTCTGAACGGTTGTTGTATGTCACAAGATTAAATAGTAATAAGATGCAGTGCACAAAAGGCTACTGGTGGTAATGACAAAACAACCTTCTTCAATGCTGGTAGAGAGACTTAAAAAAAAATATTTAGGACTAAAGAAAAAATTAATGAACATTCACTATCAATCATCCACCTTACAAATTATGCAACCAACAGCTTCTTTTTTAAAACCAAGTAGTTTATATTCAGTTGAGGACAAATAAGAAGTTGGCAAAATGTGAATTTTTCTCCTCACAGCCTAAATGGTCATCCGCTGGCAGTGGTGAAACATTGATTGACAGAGCTATTGTCTAGATGTCCAGCTTGAATCAATAGCTTCTCTGTAGGACCCCTCTGTGTATGTTTATTTCTCTGTGTGTCAGAGTCCATATAGAGTCAAGAGGCCTGGAGAAACCTTGAATTACTGAACTGTTGACATTTTGCACACTGCTTCATAAACAGCGAGATACTCTCTACTGTGTGTGTGTGTGCCTGTGAGTGTGTGTAGTGTGTTTTTGCGGCATCTTATGGAGTGTAAAAGTTTCAGCAGCTGTCTGCACAGCTCTACTGCATGCAGAGACACATGCATAGCTGTCACTCACTCAGCCACTCCCACCCACGTTACAAACTCCAAGAGACAATTGGCTTGCAACACATGCAGGAAGCTGTTGCCGTCATCTCCAACATTCACACACACATTCTGCAGCTACAACTTGATAAGGATGGCTTCAAATTGTGAGCGACATTTCAGGTTCCTCAACAAACCCATTACCGAGATTGCGTGAGATGTTTTTAGCCACCCTGTCTGGACTGTGTAGATATAATTATAGTAATGAACATACCATCATGAAGTGTTAAATTTCCCAACTGGCAAGTTGAGGTGTGAAAAGAATTCCTAACGTACGTACATTAATGTAAAACAGAGGGAGTTGTTTGAAAAAACAGCTCTGGTTTCAGTTCAGCCTAAACAGTGAATGTTTTTATAACTGATACAACATGGGCTTACTGGTGTGTTACTGCAGCAATAAAATAGTATGCATAGTTGGTATAGTAGCGGTGGGTTATGAATGAACTCCTTGTGAAAGAGCTTGTTTTCACACAATCCAAATCCATTTTGTTCTTCTGTTTTCTTCACCTTTTCAAGAGTTTCTAATTTTTAAATAACAAACTAAGACTGTGGCCAAGTGTAGCACAAAAACTGGCTTAAAGAGTATTAAATCTTTCAAGATGGCAAATGAAAACTTTGTTATACTGTTCAACTACATTTAATATCCTGTAAGGGCCACTGAGCTCAGTATTAATCCCTTTTCTGTTTTATGAAGTCTTCCTTTTCGCAAGCTTGCTTTTACAGAAGGCGTGGCTATTATAAGGGCCTCACTGTTGCACAACACCAAAATGTTCATTCACTCCAGTGGTGAATTGTTCAGTTATAATACTCAACCATCCATGTGGCCACGTCTCCCTCGCTGGGAGTTCTTGTTGTTTCTGTGGGTGTGACCGCTTCATGAGACACTTCCACAGAGATGCCAAAAACACTTTTAAAGGGTTAAGACCAAAGTCATTAAGGATAAAAAAAAAAAACAGCTACATTAATGAGATACATAATAGATTAATAAATTTACCACTAACTATTCTAGATTTAAAATGAAGACAAATTCCAAGACATCATTTTGGGCAAGGTCATTATTGTGCGGTGTGAGCATCTGCTGGTGTCCAACAAGCTAAGTATTAAATTACAATGAAATGTCCGTTCAAAACACTTGGAATATATTAGCCAACAATTATTTAATTACAAGCTGTCTTTGCGATTAGATCTGTCACAATAAATTTTACTGAACGATCTATTGTACCAGAACTTATCGCGATAAACCATAATGTTTTTAGACCATTTTCAAGTAATACAATGGTGGTAACATAACACTGCAGGAAAATCCGCTCAAAGATCAGTAACCTTTAAATTTTAATCAACGTTTAACACTGGAACTGGAAGACTTTTTAAATACATAAAACAAGAGAAGCAACAACTAAATTGAATTATGATGCATTCAAAAAATAAAGCGAGTTGAAACACATGCAGCAGACTAAAGACTTGTCATCCAGTTTTTGGTAGAAAGAGGGAGAAAAGAGAAAAATGATAAATCATGCAAATGCAAATTATCAAGCTCGTTTTAATTGATCCTGCAATTACTTGATTTATTGCTTTTCGAGACAGGCTTATATGTGTCATGAAAATTGCAATGAAGACAAATTTGATAAAATCACAAGTAGTACAAGGCTCTGATCTACTAATACTATACTATCTACTAAGGAGATTTTTTGTATTTTATTTTATTTTTCATTACTGGTCACTATTGGAATCCAGAAAATAAGTATATGAATACTTGCACTTTAAGTAGATGTCTTTCCATTTAGCAACTGTGTGAAATCTTACATGTAAATTTGAGAAGAAATCTGGTCAAGAAAAATAAGCAAATAGTCGAAATGGTGAATGCTTCTTCACATGTGCATATAAAAACCAAAGTACCGTATTTTCCGGACTATAAGTCGCTCCGGATTTTAAGTCACATCAGCCATAAAATGCATTATAAAGAGAAAAATACATATACAAGTCGCATTTTTGAGGAAAATTTATTTGATAAATCCAACACCAAGAACAGACATGTCATCTTAAAAGGCAATAAAAATAGAATAGAGGCAACAACAGGCTGAAAAATCGTACGGTATGCTAACGTTACATGACAAATAAACAACCAACTGAGAACGTGCCTGGTATGTTAACATATTAAGAGCTATTCAGATAACTCTAGCATAAATAACATGCTAACAAGTTTACCAAACCATCCGTGTCACTCCAAATCACTAAACGCAATGAAATCTTCATCTTCGGTGTCGCTTGTAAACAACTCGGCTAACTCTGGACGTAGCTTCTACCACACACATTATCAACACAGGCCTAGAGCGCCCTCTGGCGGTTTAGTGTGAAAATAAC